>DVQK01000069.1:0-16551 GCA_018231685.1 Heliconius clysonymus
AAATATTATCCCCCCTGGGATTCATATTACAAATGATGTATGTATAAATAAATGACATGTAGTTAAATCACGATATCGATATTTAAATAACGTTACTGCTTAATTAAATAACGTCACTGCTTAAAAAAATAATTCTCGCGAGGGAGAATAGAACAGTCCTACTAATTATTCAGCTTCACGCTGTATCCCACACACAGCAGGGTAGCCAGAGGGAACCTAATGTTAAGACATAACGTTCCCCACTTTCCGCAGAGTTCTGGAGGCATTGCGTGTTGAGTGGTGGAACTCAACGCCACGTTTTGAATCGACATCAGATACAAACAGAGAATATTTAGACATATACATAAAAGATAAACCAATTAATTAATGACCATTTCTAATGTTCCTACGTGCTTCTGTAGCATATTAATGTTGCCCATTAACTGGGGTAATCTGCAAGATTCAATATCTACTGCCGATCACGTACCTAATATGTAATGACAAACGATTGTATAGTGAGGTGGATGCAAATAGCTGTAATTAATTACTATACGAGTATACCTGTATGAGGCCGTCGTAGCACAGGAGCACAAGTAAACATGGTTGTGTGTTCAATTGCCGTGTTTGGTAACGAGACAAAGCGCGGCGTTGATTTTTTACACTCAACACGCAGTGCCTCCAGAATTCGGTGGAAAGTATCTTAATGGGAACGGAGTGTTTTAACACTAAGTACAAATCATAGCGCAACGGCACAGCGTCTGACCGTAAACGAGGCAATTATGGTTTCGATTTCAATTTGAGATATTAAATATTATTTTGTGTGTATGTATTGTCATTTATTCGCTCTTGCAACCAAAGTTGCGTTTTGCCATTAAGAGATGCAACGCAACCGTTTTGGCCAGAAAGATGGGAGCAAAATGTCTTTACGTTAAGTTCCTCCTGCCTATTTTCCTATAAGGGAAAAGAGTAAAGTAGATGTTACATGAATTGTTTAAATGAAAAGTATTATAGGAGAAGATGATATTGTCGTCCATGCAGGTATCGTGGCCTCATTTGAAACTTGTTATTGAATCAGGCTATCCAGTGTTTTTTTAAAAACGAAACAATAATATGACAATACTAAAATTATACAAAAAAATCTGGGAGAAGGCAGCGCATTCCACTGTCTTAAGAAGCAGTGTACTGGTGCACTGGTCATATATTTTTAATGTGCTGCAATATATTGCTTTTAATGAACGTTGTCCTACAGAATTTTTAAGGTTTTCAGGATTCAATGTTTTATAGGCAATAAGGCTTTTTAAAAGATTCTATGATGTTGATAATTTGGCCCCCTCATATTGCTTGTATTTTGGTCCCGAGGGCCATGTAACATACAGATATATTTGTATGGTATTTGAATATTTTATTTGTTTGCCTATCAAATTAGGCGAATTTCTGTTATGAGGAAAACATCGTGAAAGCGGAAGCGGACCTGAGCGCTAGAGCAGCCGAGATGATAGACAGGATATAGGCAGTAGCTCTAGCCGGTAGCCTTATGGACTCACTCTGGCTTTGAAGGCGCAATAAATCTGTGAATTTTCGTCATTAAAATCAATATATTTAATTTGGCTAAAGGAAGGAACCTCACTTGATCTAAAATCGTTAAATTTGCATTTATTCAGAATATACAAATTTTTTATTTGTCCGCATTTTTTTGTATTCCATAATAAATCATATATAGATTAAATAAATATCAAAACCGGTGAGGTATAATTTTGAATTGTATTCCTTTAACTTTTCATACTGGACCTTATAAACAAAATGAGGGTCACACTCTCTCTATATTTAATTGTATTTTAAAATAGAATTCTTTTAAAGTATTTTTATTTGAAATTTAACTGAAACCTGATAATATTATGTAAGAAAAAGATATATATGTGAATGTAATATTGGAGCAACCTATAGGATTGATCCTACTCGGGGGATTGTATAATCATTTCTCATCTTTGATAGACAAAACGCGGCGTTGAGCTCCGACACTCAGCACTTAATGTCTCGAATTCAGAAATTGGAAAACGAAGTGTGTTGAAATTATTAAAGATCCCATTCCTTTACGCTAACTGTCTACTCAAGGATATGCATTATCTAATCTTATTGTACCTGTAGGATAGGAATAAATTATTGGGAAGTTTTCAGATTACGGGGACGTATAGCAAAAACGTGATTGTAGAAGACAATAAATCTTACGTACTTACCTACTATTTCGTATCTTATATTTTCTGTTATATAAATTATCATTTATTTCGTTTTGGGGCGGAGCAGTGGTATCTTATTTGGCTATATTTAATGGTTGTGGTCGACTTGGTTCCGGAATAAATTATTTTTGTGCCCCGCTCTGGTCTAACACAGTCCCGCCACTCAACGAACAGTGTATAGACACTGATGGTAACAGTGTATAGAAAATGGTGTTTTTTTTTTTTTGGCTAAGCAGAGATCCTACTGTAAAATTGCTGAGCTATGCACCACACCCTGTCTATCCAGATCAGGATACCTAATCTATTTAGTTTAAATATGAACATTCTATGTATATTCAAATATGCAATCACTACTCTCAGTCCTAATATAAGTATTTGAAGTAAATTATTAAGCAATATAAGAGAAACATTTTGGAAATATTTATTAATAATTTGTTATATATTATGAATGTTTCACTCTATTTTGGCTTTGTGTTCGGAGACTATTAATGTTTCTCAAAATTTAAACATCTTGGAATAGACTAAATTATGTCCATGTGATTTTAGTTTAGGACAGACACTATTCCTCGTGCACTGCCAAATTTTCGGACAGAGTGCCTTTAAATTTTACTGTTATTTATTATTTATTTTATTTTATTGCCACTGAAAGTGACTTCTCAATTCTCATTTTGAAATCATTGTTAAATCTCGATAATAGAATTCATATTTGAAAAAATGACTCACTCGCTGTATCCCGCATATAGCAGGGTAGACAGAGAAAACATAGAATTAAGACCCTACCCCCCGGCCAATTTTTAAGAAATGGTATCTCAAGTTACAAAGCAAATAAAAATAACTTATTCATGTGGGACTTGCACTCATAATCATCGAGTTTACAGCCACCGACCTTGTGTTGCTGTGCCTTGATAGCCTTAATTTGTTTTTATTATAATGTGAATGTTACTTGTAAATTAGATGAATACTTATAATGTTTCAAAATATTTATGTACCTACGTAAAAGAAGACAAATGACAGGATAAAAAAATCAAACACAAAACTATTTAATCAGCAGTAATATTTTAAATTGCTTTAAATCACAATTTTGTAGTGTTTATAGATTATAATAATTACAAAGGAAGATTATTTTTTGTCGAAGTACAGACTAGCGTTTCGTACTTGATGCCCAACATTCTGTTAAAACACAATTTCAACAACGCTTTCAAATAAAAAAATAATATTACTTATATGTAAGTACATAATTAATATATCGTTCATTTGACGTATTTGCACTTTTTGATATATGGCAGGGAACTCTATGAAATTTTATAAAGTCGTTCTTGATATATTGATGATATATTTAACTTGTTTCCTAAAAAGTGCAATTACGTCATTGTTGCACCAAATGAGCGATAACAGTAAATTTATTTTTTGGAGTGATCGATATATATTTTATTACGCAATAAACAAATGACGATATTAGAAGAAAATCTAATTCAGTTATTTAATTAATAATAAATAATTAGTTCAGTTTTTTATTAAATAATATCTCATAAACTTGTGTTACTATGTAATATAATCCATCCATCAGGAACTGAATTTGACGACAATACAATAGAAGGGTATCATAGAGCTGATCTGATGATTGAGTCAGGACCTGAATAGTGGAACCCTTCAGAGGTCAATAGTACGCTACTCGAGTTAAGATTAATATAATGTATAGCAGCTATAGTATTTGGTGTTTTATACTTTTTGTACTTGCTATAGTATTTGGTGTTTTGTAATACTTTTTAGTATTTTGTTTGTTTTTAGTTCTATTTTAACATATTTTTTAAATTATTTTAAAGTAAGTAAAGAAAATCATATCTTAAATAAGGTTGATCACTCCATTTCTACATTTGTAGTGCAAAAACATTTTTTGAGAAATACATTTCAATTATTTTATTTGTCTTTAAAAAAAATAAGTAATATTATTAATTATGTATATATAAAATACAATTCACAAAAAACAATTCTAAAAGCAATTTGTCGTATACTAAGAAATTAATAAAAAATTATAACTAAATCCGTTACAAAAATATTATTTGTTACACCAATTTCTTTATTGCACAATATGTTTTTGTATAATTAAATAAAAATTAGAAAACTGAAATTCCAGTAAATACAACTAAAGGACGAAAGATGTTAGATAATTCATATTTTTTTATTATTTTCTTTTAGTAACTTTTATTTCAGTTCAAGCAAGAGCAACGATTTTCAATAAAAACTAACCGGATATTAGTATCAACCGATCCACTTACGGTTAGCAATAAATACGACATATGAACAGAAATCTATTCAAATTCATAGGTCAATAAAATAAATCACTAATTTGATATTTCCTAAAACAATTGTTTTATAATAGCAAAAGAAAAAAGAAAAGATCAAATTAGCAATTTTATTCATTCATAAATAGGAAAGTAAAATCGTTCCATGAGAGTATACAAACCTTATCGACGAAATTCTCGCATAATTTGGTGTTAAAACCTCAATCTGGCAGTACATAACAACTTTTTACACTCTCTTTCACTAAAGAGAAAAAACTAATTTATACCGATTACAATGGCATACAAATTAAGTTTCATTATATTTTAAATATTAAAAAATAACCTCATAAAAATTTGCTATCAAATACGTATATGCTACAATATAAAAATTGTTTCAAGCAACATTACTAGTTTTCATTATAAAAATAGGGTCATAATGTTAAAAAACAAACAACAGCAAACAATTAAAATTGCATAATAAACAAAAACAATCAAACAATATCACTAACAACAATTAAAATCAAAATGTACTTAGTATTAAAAATAAAAACAATTATCGATTCAACATTCCATCTAAACAAAAAAGGTGTTTTTAAAACAAACACATAGACTTACAACCCTATTCAAACAATTTAGGTATAACTGTAAAAACAATTAACTAGCGTTTTTTATAAGTAAAACAAAAACAATAAATCAACGCGATGAAAACTTTTATAAATACATAATATCTAAGTGATATGCAATATTATACGTAGGCAGGCTTTCAATTTAAAATTATAATAACACAAACAGTTGATATTTTGTCAAATCAAAAACAATAATCAAACAAAATTATTCAATAAAACAAAAACGTTAAACAATTATAAGCAACAATTTGATTAAATTTCAATATTAAAAAGCATATTATTAACAAAATATCATCTGTGTGTAATATACAAGCAAGCTACGGCATAAACAATGAATACTATGAATGACTAAAACAATTCTACTTAAATCTAAAAATATAATACTCGTTAGCATTAAATCAACGTTCTTGCAACTTTTATCACAACAGTAAATAAACACGCCTTTGGCGTATAAACAATCAAAATACTGGTATTGACAGGTAATTTCTGTGTTTACATAAAAAAAAATACATTCTAAGAAAGAAGAAGAAATATAACATTGTTATTTTTTATACTTCACACTGTATATCGTATATAGCAAAGTAGACAGATAGAGCTAAGGGTCAAGACACTCCATTCGCCGCTTTCCACTTTAGTCCGACGCAATGCTTGTTGGTGGCGGAAATCGTCGCCGTGTTTTGTCTTATACAATATACTAATAAAAAAATCTCAATGATTATAAAAAAAAAATCAGTGATCATAAAGTTAGATATATAAAAGAATAATAATTATATTTAAAAAATACCAATATTTTTTTGTGAAATATTAGTAGCAATATATGAAGTTAATTAAATAAATGTCTAATAAACAGTTTTTAGTTAAGAATCATATAAAAGAAAATAATATACATTTTTCTTTCTCATGTAAACACAGAAAACCCGCAAAAGCCCACCCTAGAACAAAAATACCACTCTTAGTCTCACTATCGTCGTTTCATTTCGTTATCCCGTCTCATTACACTAAATGTACTCTAAATACGATTTTATAATGTGTGAACAAGCTTCTTATTTATATAATAATAAAAAGTATTATTTAAATTTTTAAATTTAATTTCTATGTATAGATTTCAAGATTTCTTTTTATTTTCATTTATATAAGTAATTATTTATCTAACTATATACTACTTCTAGTGCGCTATGTATTAGCTGTGGTCAATCACTAACGCGTGTCATAAACATGTGCTCCGGTTGCTTTTTTCAAATTTTCAATGTAATTTTTATTATAAAACGCTAAAACCGCCGTACCGGCCTATGCATCATCTGTAAACCTTTCTAAAATAGATTTTATGGCACTAAGAAAATAATAATTATTCTATTTACTTGCTAAAATATTTAATTTGATTTGTCTAAATGAACTGTCACTACGCCCCCGAGCAAGCCGATTAACTAAGTAGCGTTTACGCATCAACTAATGAGTTATTTTTGCTGCATCGTCGTCTGTCACCATTCAATTTTTTATATGAACCAGAGCACATTTTACGGATACACTAAAAAGCGTTCTATATATCAACGACTGTTTGACGATCGTGGTAGTTATTAAAATACTCTTTTTCTATAAATCGGAGTAAATTTTTACCACAAAACAACTGTTATTGCTTTCAGAAATTCAGCGTTACCATTAAAAATATTCTTCATCACCTTCATAAACTTATCGGCCATCTCCATTTATATTTATATCATCTGCATTCCGAAAGCAATCGTGCATTTTTATCCAAAAATATATACATACATGACCACTAGCTAAACGAACTATCCATTCGACGAAAGTAAAAACGAGAGAACTCCATTGGAAAATTAATACATCAAAACTTTTTTGGCGTAATACATTTCGAAATACTGGTTTCGTACCCGCCATCACTACATATACATATATAAATATAACATCTTAAAGTTAGCAATCCAAAAATATAAAATGTACATGTTGCATTCGTGCGCCCTCGGGTGACCCCCAACTACCCCTCTACTACACACATTAAAATTGTGCGAATTTTAATTGCAATCAACAAATATTAACGAATGATCATATCTTTGTGCGGAAATCACAATTAACAATAATTAATGAATTAATCAATTGGTTATTATTACACAACAATATTAGCAATTGTTTTATTACAATTACCAATTTATTGGTGATTTAATGGTAAATGTGAATTCCCCAGAAAGAAACTATTACTTGTTAATCTTTTATCGTTAATTTCAATTAAAATTCAGTCAAGTCAGCCGCACCCCCACACCCCGCGCGTCCCTAAACTCAATCTCGTGTCGTGTTCGCGTGTCTCGCGACTTTTGCTTCATCACAACACCAGAGGGTACAAAAGCCGCCACAACTGGACGGTTATTCTCGAACTGCGTCGCGTTACATTCGTCGTCTTCGTTTAAATATACGTATATTATTAACGTTTTCTGCTCAGTTTATTATTTTATCTTTTCAACTGCCTTTAACGCCCTTGATTAGATAAAGACAAACCATTAGAATATTGTTAATAATATATGAATCCATATCTATATGACAACTCCGGGCCTTACAAATCTCATTAAAAGAAATAAAGTTTTAAAATATGCAAGTCCAAACCATGAAACAAAAACAGATGTAAAACATTAGAATTAAAAGACAGAAACATATGTAAATAAAGCCCTCTTTAAGATTTTTCAATTGAAAGTCAATAAAAGTATAGAAATAATAGACGTGGCGTACAAAGTAAGTAAGGAATCTGTCCCACGGCCCTGCACAAGCAAAGCAATCATAGTCATTCGTAACTTTTGCTTTATAAAAATACGAATCGAAAATATCTCGACGGCAGCACGTCGTCTTAGTTAAGCTATGATTACTTTCTAACCTCTTAAACTATATCTATACGACTACATTAAAATATCAGAGAATTCAGAAAAAGGGAATATTTAGGTATTTATTTCTATATTAAGTGGTGCACAACCTTATTTTTTTCATGAACGCTAGATTATTATAGCATTTAGCTTTATCGAGGATCTAAAAACAAAAATTATTAATCTAATAAACTAATTTTAAATTGTTGTATTCGTAATTTATTAAATATTATAAATGTAATAGGTATTGAAGTAGGAACTAGGGGTGGGGGAATTTAAATACTTAAACTATAGTGTTCATTTTTAAATGAATTCATCTAATATAAAGAAATTGTATATAAGAAATTAATCAATCCCAAAGTTAAAACTATGAGTAATTTTTTTCAAATAATTCTAAATTTTATAGGAATATTCTGAAAGAATGTCATCTCTTTGTCAGGTGTTCGTCTAAATGCGTCATTCTTGCGTCGACTAAAAGAGAATTAACCTATTAGGCTGGAATGAAACCTATATGGTAAACTTTAGACCAATAGTAAAACTAAGTACTTTTTTTTCTTAAATACGATAAAATCTCGAAATACTCACAGCTCGTCGGGTTTATTGTATTATACGCTAAGTGCATCTACTTTATAAGAACAGTGGCTTTTTAATAATTTGAATTTGTACTTAACCTACTTACTTTCAACTCCACCGTGAAAATCATGAATAGAGCTAAGAAATCCAAGATTTGACTTGATCTCGAAACCTTGCATTGAAAGCGGGTGGTAAATTTAAAATAAATGTTTTTTTTCCAATTTTTTGTAAATGCACATTTTTTTTCAAATAGTGCCGTCGATGAATCTCAATATTTTATTGAATGTTGCCAATATAACGGATGATCTAAGAAAATTACATTACATTCAATTTAGAGTTTTTTTTTTCAAAAATATGATTCCAATAAACGCCCTAAACAAATTTCTCAAAAATACATTATGAAAATATAATACAAATACGATAAAATTTATACTAAATATAACCCTGTCTATGACCTGAAGAGTTAAACACAATTACGAAATAAAGGCCAAACCACGAATAAGACATTTAAAACAACTAATAGTAACGAGGTACAAACAAAAGTGCAAGGACAGAATATGGAAACAATTGCAGATAGTGAAATGGTTAAAATACCCTAAGAAGAATACAATGAGAAATATAGTTAACCAAATGCGACACTCACATACGATAATTAACCTTTAACTGACATTAAATCAGTAAAAGCACAACTTTTACTAACTTATTATGCGTTAATTTGTAATATACGCCTTTGAATGAGGCAGTTAGTTATAAGTTTTTTTTATATCTTCCAAAGCCTCAGGTACATCTTCCATGAGACCTACGGAAGAAGGCTGGAAGAAGATGAGTTTGGTAGGTATAAAGGATATTGCTATGACTAGAAGAAGGCAGTAATGTGTTTTTGAACCGATGTGATGATTTTAAATCATAAATGTATTACGATACCTATAAAATAATTAAAATCCTGACTCCGGCAGTTTTTATAGTTATTTTAAACAATGGAAAAAGAGATAATTTAGATTTTGATGCATGCTAAGTCCCAAACTTTTAAATTGAAGATGTATGTGATAACATAATTAGAAAGCAGTTAAATTACATCGATGTAATGGGTCAGGTCACATTTTAAACAGAAGCTCGATAAGGAGATCATCATCTGCGTCCATCGGTGATTCCGGCGCTAAGTAGTCAATGATCCTAGAACAAAGCAAATTGTATTAATTGCATAATAAATGAATATCGAGGTATAAACCAATTCTTCTTTTCTATTCTATTCCAAGATAGGTCTCGAAAATGGGACGGCAAGTGGGAAGCGTGTTAAAAAGAGTACACTAATTATTAAATATACAGTACACACATACACTACATACACAGTACATACAATATATCAGTGGAATGAATTTGTCTGTTTTTATTACCATTAAATTGTAACGTTTGAATTTTATGATTAACAAATTAATAATGTTCATAATACTTTATTTAACTGATTGTTACTTTTTTAACAATTACTTGAAGATATTTTATAATTTTACCTATTGGGCGTGTGTGTACTGGTGGTGGGCCGCGGCGAGTTTTGGCGGGCATCCGGGCAGAGCCGGGCCACCTTCGCGTTTTCGGCTCGTGCGCTCTGCAATCTGATCAAAATAAATAAAAACACATATTATTTCGTCAGAAAGACGCAATCTTCAGTTTACTTTTATTTAGCAGTAAAAATGTCGTTTTCTATAAAAGATTGAGGGTTTTTTGTTATGTTTTGAATGTAAGTATGTGCTTAATGGGTTTTTTTTTAACGTTGACAAATACGATTTTTTTTGTTAAATATAGAATGATATAAAAATATCTTAAAATAAATTTGATATTAACTCCTTCACAGACAAAATATACCATTTGATTTCCTTATCTAATATCAAATATAAAAAATCTTAAAATAATAGTATTTATTTTTCAAAAATTTCATAATACTCTACGAATTAAACAGAAACTTTGCCTTCACATCAATATTTTCAGTCACGGATGGTAAAATAAGTTATCTGTGATGGCATACGTGCACCACCACATATGGAACGTGACGATTCTAATCATTTGTAACAGCAACGGCGAAAAAATATCACGATACGTGACAAAATGAATATAAAACAGGCACAGCGTAGATAGAACTTATATAATTACTAGTCGCCGCCCGCAACTTGTTTTTAGCATTGATTTTACACAAATAATATGGAAATTTTCGTTGGAATTTCGAGAAATCCACTCTTAATGTTTCCCTAATGTACTCTCTAGATTTAAACTTTCTAACTTTAACAGTCTTTGCGTTCTCTGTCAGTCAGGTCAGGTTTCCAAAGGATCGGGTCCAATCAGGATCGGGTCCAATGGATCGGGTACATTGAACTCACGAAAGTAAACTGCAAACTTGTATTTCCTCCAATAAATAAGGCAGAGAAAGAGTTGAAATGAACTCGGTCAGTTCTAGGGAGGGAAGCGAAGTAATTACAAAATACTTTATTCTTTGTTGGTGGAAATTAAAACCTGTTTTATTAAGAAGGATTTCGATCCGCCCAAGCATTACCTACTGTTTTGTTTGCGGTGGAAAGCGAGCTTTATACTTAAATTCAAATATTACTCGCAAAAACGGAGTTCCTTGGTTATATAATATAAAGTGCGAGCTTGAATTCCGTCGCCTAATACATAATGGCTCTGGATAAACGATATTTAAAAAGTTTTTTTTAAAATTTTTAAACTAAAAATATTGTCTATTAATAAAAGATCTACGCCTATCTTATATATTAACAGAAATAAATGAAGTTAAAAAAATAATATTCACAAATTTGTCAAAATTGTAACATAAATTACTTACGGTTGTCGTAAATTCCTCCCAAGTACTAGAAGCGTGAAATTATTTAACAAAATAGTACATAAAATAGTATAATTCTTAATTTCATTTACAATTTAAAAGTATAATTTGCACATTTAGGGTAATAAAAACATTGAAAATTCAAAGTCAAGGTTCAAATGTTGCTACGTTCAATTTTTTATAAAATTTTTTAGTATTTCATACAGAGCTGACATTCGAAAGTCGGATGGAAAGATTGGACTCGAAGTCGGATGGAAAGATTGGAATGTCTTAAAGGTTCTTTCTAGGTACTCTGCATATGAGGAATAAAGCGTAAATCTGAATATTTTTTAAGACACTTTCTATCTTCTATCATGACAATTCTATGTTCTATCATTTATCAAGACATTACGTGTAGAATGGCGTAACTCAACGCCATGACTGTTTTTCGTATATATTATTATTTTTAAAAATAAAAAAAACTCCATACTTAAACAAAAAAATATTATTACAAATAAATTGATAAGCCCAAGGAATCCACCAAACAATCTCATATTACATACCAAAATCAATACACGCATATTTCATATTACACTTTTATCCGGCCCTATAGAGAAGGGCTTTGGATCCCGTTACGAAATTTCGATATTAGTTTTTGGTAAACAATTTCAACCAGTCAAAGGACGGGCAAGAAATGGGCAAACATGTGGAAAATTATACGAGCTTCGCCTATAAATATTATAGACAATGTACATACTGTATAGTATGTAATTAAAGTAACCTTGGAATAGATACAAAAGAAAATATGTGAATTATTTTATAAGTTGTTATTATTTTGTTTGTTATAATGTATTATTATTATTATTATTTTAATTTTTTCAATTTATACAATCGATCTTACTAAATCTAGTCATTTAGTATTGCCAAAAAAAAATACTAGTTATATCTACAAGGAATTCAAACAATTTATCAAATTACTCACATTCTATGATTTAAATTATATTTAAATTATTAGTAAAATTTAAATTATTACATAGGAATGATGTAAATACCTAAAAAATACTTGAGTGTAAAATCCTTAATCAAAATACAGTGTAAAGCAATACGAAGCATTATTTTTCTACTACGGTGGTAAATATTGCGTCTACAGCATAAAAATGTACAGACAGCAAAAAAAATTTGGCATCAACGTCGTGGAGTTGGACCTTTTTTGACAGTAAGAGTGGGTTTGATTCCTACTCGAAAGAATGGTTATATTCAAATTATTATATCCCATGTCGTCTAAGATAAGAAACGTCGTTAGATTCCGTTACTCAATTCACAAGTCTCTAAGTGAAGTAATAATTGAGAATGGAGTGTTAAGACACTATGTTCTATCACCTATTACTGGAGTAATTACGTATAGATAGACATTATTTAATTAACAGGTACTTATAGATAAACATTTTAGTTTATATCTTTTTACTGTTACTGAAAATAAATATTTCTTATATAAATAATGTTACTAATAATCATTTAATTATCTTAATTAATAATATTAAGTTAGCTGTAATGTTTAACAGACTATATCTTCTCTCTTTTTATCTTATAAATTTTATATATAACAAAAAAACAACATTTTATTTATTTTGGTCTATTTAACTTTTTTAGAATAATGGCACTTACTTGATCTTGGATTGTCGCATAAATTGTTGTATTTTTCTCGCCGCTTGATTTTGACGTCTTTGAGAATAGGTTCTCCTGTAAAATAGTTATTTAGATGAACAATATTTTAGTACTTTTCATAACATAATCATTCGAAAAATTAATGAACTTAAGTAATGAAGTAATAATTCAATTACATTAGTAATGTACATTATGTTTATATCTTTAAATGCATATAGTATATAGTATGTATTTCATAAATAGCAGGGCAGCCAGAGGGAACTTAGTGCTAAAACACTCTGTTCCTCATGCATCAGTAATATTTTAAGATGTTGTAAGTTGATTGGTGAAACTCACAATCACACTTTGTCATCTTACTAGAGAAAATGAAATCAATTCATTCCCACGAATAGAATCGAACATGTAACTGTCGCGTTTACAGTCAGACGCTGCACCACGGGTGGTCGCCTTATATATATGTATAATCCCAAACCCGCTACAACGGTAACCGGTACGGTTAAAAGACGTTGCTAAGCAACTCCAGAATAGTAAATGATTGACAAAAAATGAAAGGTATTTTTGATAAACATAGTTGATATAGAATGATAAATATCGAATGTGAGACACTGTCAATAATACAATATATGCTAATAATATACTAAACTGGTTGAAACCGTTAATTTTAGAAGCTATGCGAAGTTGAAATTGAGAATTGGGTTTTATATCGACCATAGAGGACGAAATTTATATTTTATTCTTAAAAAAAAACTAATTTTATCATCAGTAATAATATAATAAAAAGAAAATATACTATCGAGAATTTAATAATTTAACGATGCTAGGCAACGCCTTTTACAAGTTAATGGCGTGGAATTAATAGGATAACTCCAATCTTACATTGGCTTGATGCAACGATTATTGCATACAAAAACACAGAAAATATGAAAATATGCTTCAACGAAATATTAATAGTTTTTATATATAAAATATTGACAAAAAAATAAAAGCAATTGATATGCTATTTGAACGACTCGTGTAAGTTAAGTACTACAAAGTCCTTGAACTTTACAAGTATTTTTTTCTTAGCTTAACGCTAAGATGCTAACTTGTTATATTTAAATTATAAATATCAAATAGCAGAGTAGGTAGAGGGAAAATGTGGAGGGGTACGAAATGCCCTAACACTTTAAACAATTCGTTCCCTACTATCCGCCCAATTTTCGAAACAAAGCGTGTCGAGTGGCTGAACCCACCGCCTTTGTCTCATTAATAGAACCGAAGTGAGAGTGGGTACCGAACCGTTTACAATCAAACAAAGACAAAGATATCAATAAAAAAAAATTACTCACTTAATAGGTGTAGCAGTGAGTCGTCTCTCCCTGTGAGAGCGGTACCCGCGCTGTATAACGGTCGCCGCCGCGTGCATCTGCTTCAAATACGCGAACTGAAACAAATTATTTACTGCAAACACAATTTTGTTTTAGAGCATTCAACAACAACAACAACAACATAATTAATGGTTGGTTTGAGCGTTTTATATACGCTAATCTAAGAAACGGTTTAACTGATTTAAATGACGTTTTATTATGATATTTTAAATGTTTGTTTTTTTTTAATCGGTTCATAGATCAAAAAGTTATATCATAATTTTATTGGATTGGCTGAAATTTTAGTTTTTGGAGTTCCTGTAACTCTTACTAAGACTCCGCTGTACGTCCGTACAAGTTCGTCTTAGTAAAAGAGTCTGTCTATCTGACTGTCTGTTTGTCCGTCTATCTGTCCGTCATTCACCAGAATATATCTTGTGAAATGTGATCTGTCCCACACACCAGGGTAGGCAGAGGGAACATGGTGTTTAAACACTCCGTTCACTGCTTTATGCCGAATCCTGGAAGCATTGCTTGTAAAGTGGCGGAACTCAACGCCGCACTTTGCCTCGACACCAGAGCGAAGAAATGAAAATATATAAGTAGTGATAGTATAAAAGTTGCTCTTCTTCCAAATGATGTATTTCTATTGAAACTATTATTTCTGTATAAACTATTTCCCACACTACAAGGTTAGCTGGTAGAGAATGCTTTTTAGCGTTAAGCCCGCCATTTTTTTATAAATATGTGCAATAAAGAATAAATAAGTAAATTTTGCCGTTATAGCAACAAATACTACTAGCAACAAAAACTGAATAAAATAAATATTTAAGGCGGCTCCTATACAAGAAACGTGATTTTTTTCCGCTTTTGTAGATAATAGTACAGAACCCTTCGTGCGCGAGTCCGACTCACACTTGGCTGGTCCTTTTTCTTCGAATATCAGCGATAAGTATTATAAGCTCCAGCTTCACTTTTACGGGCATTTCATATTGGAAGACAGAGGGAACTTAGGCTAAAGACACCCCGTTTCATTTCAAAATATATTCAATTGAAATCAAAAATATATTTTCCAGTTTACGATGAATCCTGTATAAAGCTGGGTAGGCAGAGATAACCTATCGGATCATCGCATCCCATTCGAGCCCGAGACATTACTTGCTGAGTGGCGGAACTAAACGCTGTAATTTATACACCGCTTTAATTTCTTTATTACCACGTTTACAGTGTCAAATACAAGTAAATGATTTCCCATACAATCTTATAAAGAAAAGGTAACAAAAAACCAGACCTGTTTATAACGTCTGTAACAGTTCTGTATGGTGATGGCGGCGGCGGCGGCGCGGCGCTGCAGGAGGCGGCCGCGGTACTGCCGGTACGCCTTCTGGATGGTAATCGCTGCGGAGTATAGCTCGCGCTGTTCACGATCTGTGACCAAAAAATTTTAAATAAATATTCCAGGCATCACATTATTGGTCAAAAATTATTTCATCAAGGGTGTTGCATCAAGGGTTCCAATGCAGTACATACCTTTTCTTGTAGTTAATAGTATATCATAACTTCAAATAGATGTACTCATAATATAAACCAAATTAAATATTTTATTTCAATTAGACCTTCATTATTTTAATCGAAATCAAAATACTTTGGAATAAAAAAGACATTTATACAAAAAATACATTGCATGACCATTTCTTTTGAGAAGAGTTTATTCTTAATTATTTAATTCTACTATTTATTTTGTCTACATTGGATTTAAACCCACGACAATAAATCAACACATAAACTGTTTATTCTATATAGCCAAAAAAGAAAGGTTTCATAAGTAAAAAAATGTCATACCATTTAAAGTGAGACTGGAGAAATGCGTAGTCGTATTCAAGAACTCCTGCAAAGTGGCTGACGATGTCGGCATCGCTGACCGAGGCGACGCTGGTGGAGGGGACAGCGCCGACCCGGGCGACACTGACCCGGATGAACATGGTGTGGAACCGCCACAGTACCTAAATGTAGTTATTGAACTTTGTACTTAGTTATATTATATCTATCCATATTATATTGTAAATGTGAAAATTTAACGATGGATATGTCACTTTTTACGGCTTCAGCTTTTCGCTGTATCCCGCACACAGCAGGGTAGGCAGAGGGAACTCAGTGTTAAGACACTCCGTTCCCCACT
>DVQK01000070.1:0-16440 GCA_018231685.1 Heliconius clysonymus
ATACAAAAATACAAATCTTACCTCTTTATAATATTAGTATAGATATATATATATAACTTTATATATAACCGTATTCTTATCCTGCAACAGACACTACTTGTCACTGAATGCATTTCACAATATGTTGTGTACGTAACAGTCATTTTGAAATTGTATCATCTTATTCATAAATCCGATCTACCCAATTAGTATTCATCACGCGCATCTGTAACGTTGACAGTGGAAGCGAATGTAACATAATGTAATAATCCTTTATTATCTCCTTGTGAATGTATTGATGTGCCAATTAATATATGTTTTATTTTATATTATAATGCCTATAGAATTCCGTGGAAAGCAGGAAGCGGAGTGACATGCGGAATACAGTGAAAATTTCTATTATTTTTATAATGCTGTATCTGCCTTCTGATGCGCGGTAGAGATATTTTGGTTAAAAAATAACAACGTTCATCACTTTCCATCAGCTTCACGCTGTATCCCGCATATGTTCACCACTTTCCGCCAAGTTCTGGAGGCATTGCGTATTGAGTGGCGGAACTCAACGCCGCGCTTTGCCTCGACACCAGAGCGAAGAAACGAAAATATAAATATAAATAAATATTTAATTTCCTCGAGTGGGCATCGAACCAACAACCAGTCGATTTTACAGTCACACTTTATCTCAACTCCTTATATCTCTCCATCGATATAAAAAAATGCGTAGCTGGCAAAGAATTTCAGATTATACCTATGAAATTTTCCAAGTAATAACTTACCTAATTCAAAATGTCAACATTTATTTATAATAGTATATTTTTAAGTCTTTACGAAAAATAAATATGCAAAATTATACAGCCATATTGAAATGAGTAAAAGTTAAAGTGAGAAAAAAGAATATAGGGATATATTATTTTTGTTTTCACTTTTTGTCTACTTGATTCCTGGTTGTAGAGCGTGTAATGTGTTCGTTTTCTACCGTTACAAAGTTCTACCACCGAGTCTTCAAGATTTATATTAGAACTGCCCTTTATAAAAGTGCAAACTAAAGATAAATTATTGTTCTCAGCGGTTACTTTCAGTCAGACCTGACTACACATTCTGCAGCAAAAGAACATAATTATTTTAAAAATTAAAAAATATATATCCTGCATTGTTCTAACAACGCATATAAAAATGTGGTTTGTTAAAAACGAAAAAGAAGCGCGGTCAAGAGTCTAAAAGTTAAAGTAGTTTGTTCTGTTAGGTCACCTACTAACATACAAGTCCTAATAGGTATTCATATATTTTGTAGTCCCAAAAATATGGGAATTATTCCTTTGTTGTGGTAGGTTTGTTTGATTAATACGAAGGGGAATTTTTATCTATGAAAACAAAATAAAACTATTTTGGCATATCATCTGTCACCGTTATGTTATTTTGAAAGTTGGCTTGACTGATCTATCTAATTGTATAATTCTGAACATGCGAGCTGTGGGGGTTACATCTAAATGAATGAGATATTTAATTTTATTTTACTCTGTATACCGCATATAGTTAGATTCTTACCTTAAGCAGAGTGAACGAAGTTGCCATACCATGCCGTTTCTGATTTTCCAAACCAAAATGAAAATAAGTAAATATTAAATATTTCATTCTAATGTCGGTCGGTAAATGAAGGTCTTCGCCATTTCCAATCTAACTGCCAAGCCCTCTCTTGCTTTCGATATCCGCACACCAGTGGTGGGTTAGGTAGACGAAAAGATCACCGATTGATCGACCAAGGTGGAAGCCATATTGGCGGTCATTAATCAGTCGGTGATCCTCCAGAGCTGGTTGTATATAATACTCTCCATCACTTTCGAGAGTAGGGAGGTGATAGCAATATGCATGCAGTTGTAGCATGGAGGTGAAAGCAATAGGTAAGTCTATACATGCCCTTTTTTCGAGATCGGTTGATTAAGAGCGCTCTTCCATAATTCTTGGACTACGCTGACTGAACACGGGAGCCGAAACAAACACGGTTAGCACCCGCGTCAGCTCAGTAGCAGACCGCGCATTGTCCTATATAAAGGGGGGAAAAAACTAATTTAAAATATTAAGACTGCTCCATTGCGCCACGAGGGCATCATTGAAAAAATATTATACTTTAGTTAGAATTATTTGTCAACAACATATTTTAAATATAAATATATAAAATGAAAATATTAATAATTAATTGAACAAAACAAAGTAAACATAACTAGCTTCTATTAATTTCTTAAGCTCCAAAATCCAAATGCAGACTACATACAAGTTTCAAGCACAATGCTCACACATGCTAACATAATGAACATTTCAGTAGCGCTCTTAATCTTAAATCTTAATTAAAATGTGAAAACAACGGTTACGATGTATTCAAACTACGATTAGTATTAGCAAAGTTTTATTTATAAAGTTTTCTTCGATGGAATTCAGCTTTTAAACTCAATTTAACTTGCAAATGCTTTAGGTTGTAAACGATCTAATATCAAAACTTCAATCTTCTTTCAACTGTCAAAATTTCCATAAATTTTTAATACGTCTGAATAAATGAAAATTGCAAAAAAACTGCAGCCATTAAAAGTAAAAACGCAAAGTCGTTACGACAACGGTTTATTTAATTTTCGGGCACACGCTTTAAAACTCACAATATAGTAAAAACAGATTAGTTCAGAGCCGCTAACTATAATAAAAGTTACATAAAATGTTCGGGCGGAAAGTGGCACCCGACGTGGGGCAGTTTTAATTGCAGTTTTTGCACGAACCGTTGAATTGACCGACTACGAGTGAGTATTTTGTGATGAGATTAATAATGTTATTATTGCTTTATTAAGTTGTAATAAGTAGATATCTTTATTGTAGTGTTTAATTTATGGTATTTAAATAAGGAAATAGTACTTTGAGAATATACCATAAATTAAAAAAGGTTCCATGTGTTGAATGGGGTTCAATCTTGGATCATTTCAATGGCAACAATTATAAACGGATGTAGGATAGAGACTAAGTCCACGCAAACAGAAGTTGCAGACGGCAGCTAGTTATAATTTATAATGTCAAATTTGTAACTTACAAATTTGTTTCATATAAGAAAAATCATAATATTTTTTTAACCATATAGTTCATATTATTTTCAAAATATTATTTTACTACTAAGTGCTTCAATCTATTTATAGTCGTAAATTCTACTGTTATTCAATCTATCGTATTTGTTCGGAACAATTTCGTAATGTAACAGGCACCTGAAAGGTGGCCAACATAACGATAACTCGAGTTGTGTTTATTTATATGTACATTTCATCGTCCTCGAACACTAATATGAACTCTATATGATAGAATTTTATTAGTTTATGAAACCAATATCGCACTAGTGTTGGGACTTATGCGAAATATTATAATACAAATATATTTTTGATTTGAATGTTATATATACCTGAACATTTGAGTTATTTAAAAGTTATATGTTAAAATATACTTTTTTTTAAATATATACATATTTTGTGTTATATTGAAGGTTGGCAGATTCAACTTTGTGCTAAGCCACTCTGTTCGCGCCACGCCGATTTGGAGACTGCTTGTTGAGCTGCGGAGCTGACGCCGCGCTAGGAAATCTTTGTGTTTTCTTCTTTTTTATCCATTGTAACCATATTGCAGGATAATCAAAAGGAGGCTTGTGTTAAGACACTGCGCTTCCCACCAATTTCTGGAGGCATTGCGTCTTGAGTGTCGAAACTCAACGCCGTGCTTTGCCTCGACACCAGAGCGAAGAAATTAAAATATTAAATATCTGATTTCCTCGAGTGGGATCGAACCCACAACCGGTCGCATTTACAGTCACACGCTTGTGCCCCTGTGCTACGACTGTTTTTTTCGACACAAAATCGTTTTAATTAGATAATGTCTACGGAACAAATATAATAAGATAAAAAGATAGAAATAGAAAACAAACCTTTTTACAATATTAATCTACATAAAACGCTATTGATGGGCCGTAAAAGAAGCTATCAGTAATAAAATAAGAAGTTTACTTTTTCTTTGATTATTACAATTCGCACTTCATAAAATTGATATGATCTACTTTGGTGCTAAGTGTTTTTTTTTACGAGGAAAATTTAGATATTGACTTGAATATTGCTTTATAACATGTTTTAAGCTAATTAATATGAATCAAATAGCGCCGTGTTGTTTTCCATCACAATCGTTCCGGAATGTGTGCAAAAAGATTTAGGAGTGCTTAAACACTAGATTCGAAGTTATGAAAAAAAATATATAATATCCGATGATGTTTCAAGATAATTTATATCACCACGAGAAGAAACATGATGAATATACGTATGCAACATTGTATTAAAAGTTTGTTTTTAATTCTTACAGCCTCCAACTTACAGTTAGACTCATAACTAGCCACTCGCGGTTTTAATTATACATTAAGGCAAACTAAAAAGAAAACTTACGGTAAAAACAAAAAAAAGATACATCAAAACGAGTGCTACCTCCTATTATTACTCCACTACTATTAGTCTTAGCGTAATGCAATATAGCGTAGGTAAAGCTTTCCTTGTTCATGGACTATCCAACGTAAAAATTGAGTTTTTCTCTAGTAGTTCTTGAGATTAGTGTGTTCACTTTCACTTTATAATCTTAGTATAGATATGTCAGTTATACCAAAATTAAGGTTTCACTAGAGTAATGTGAAAATTAATTTCCTATATTTATAAATCCAGTAACAAGAGATTATCGACATTCGATACTTAATACCGTGGAATACTCCCATCCCGCTTAACATAATAAGATAAAGAAACCTTACGAGTTCTGTTTTGATATGAATCTTATATTCAATTTAATATTCGGTTATATAATTATGTATCTATACGTGTGTATATTGAGTACTGGTGAAGATATAACTATTATATATGTTGGTATTTGTGTTATGGTATAGGTTGTTAGTTTTGTTTTTAGCTTCGTTGTATCGTAGGCAGAGGAAATTGTTGGAACCTAGTGTTATACTATTCCTTGATTTTCCCATGATTTATCCGTTCTAAGGTTTTTGTCGAATTCTTGTGGCGGCAATCAATGCCGCGATTTCTGTTTGCATAGCGAGGAAATTAGGAAATTAAAATATTAAATATTTCATTCCTCAGAGAGAGAGAGAGTAGAACCCACAACCGTCACGTTTACAGTCACCTCATAAGTTGTCAATGTAACACGTTATTTAAAACTTTATTAAAAAAGAAGAAACCTTTGTATATGAATTGTATTAAATTGACTTTTAGGACAATTTACAATTTATGCATATATATGAAAAACATTAGGCTGTACTGTTATGAGAAATGTTAGATTGTATGCCATGGATGTGGGTTCAATTACCACTCGGAATTGTTATATTTCAATTATTTTCATTTCCTCGTTTTGTTAAACTTAAATGTGGTGTATGTATATTTTTAAGCTTTAATTAACATTGTTATGTTTTCGACACCTTTGTCTGTGGTAGAGTATATTGGTTGTCATACCTGTCACCGCTATAATTTAATGTGTAACGTTTAATAAATAATTGTTTTAAATCAAGAAATAAAAGTTAAAAGTTATATGAAGCTAATATTTATACAAAAGTAAATCCAAACACTATTTATTATGTCTTTTTTTATTAGAAAACATAGATATATGCTCACATTTTTAATTCTTTTCCCTATTATAATATCAACATGTTCTTCCTAATAATGTTACTGGTATAACATTTTATCATAACCATATTTTCATAATATTTTGTTTAGAATCATCTCAATCCCGCGACACTGTTATTTCGTACCCACGATATACGAAATGTAATTTGGAATAAGGAAATTTGTTTATATTAGATATCTCTCGTTGTTATCTTCGTTGTTAAATATTATTTTGTTGATATTTTTGTAGTTTTACTCATTATTTTACTTGTAATAGTGATGTATACTATTTTATTCTACTTATTACATATAATTAGCTTTTTGATTGTGATAAAACACTTCATAAAGATAAACTTAAGTTAAAGTTAAAATTACGTAATTAATTAATTTTAATTTCATAAAGTACTTTATAAAGATAGACTCAAGTTCCAGGTTTCGATTAATATAAATTAAAACTTACCACCATTTTACTAAAATGTGATAAAATGCATTAAAATTATTGTTATTACAGCATGAACTAAGTTAAAGCAATCTAATATTTTTAAACAATTGAAATATCGAACTGAGTACTTCTTTGCTTGGTGAATAGCGAAACCCAACGCCACACTTTATGTACAGTGATGTAGAGTCAGTATCACGAAAAATGTTTTTTACTATTCAATAAATCGAATTATAAATGTAGCGAATTTCTTATACGATGATCGTACTATCAGTACATTATCTTTCCATGTCCTTCTCATAACGTAAACACTATACTTTATGGCTCAGACGAATCGTGTAAGGTATACCAGAGGTTACGGCGGTCAACTCAGTGTTGCTCTCTTACAAAATAATTAATGCGCGTCAATATCGTCATTACAACGCTCTTAGTACAGCTCGCTAAAAGCTATTTAGCGGTGTCGTCACAGTGCGTGTGGAGATGCGATTGTATTTTTGATTTGGTAGTAGTTCTTGTTATACATTGTAATAAGTAAAAATAATGCTTAATTAAAGTAATAATGATTACTTTGTGAATATTTTTTTATTTCAACGTATATTTGAATAAAAATAAAAATTAACCAACTTCACGCTGTATTCCACACACAAGGCAGATTGAACCTAGTGTTAATATACTCCGTTCCCCAGCATATTTGAAATAAGTGAAATATGAACCTGCGCATTTTGAAAGAAGTCATGTGACCACTAAGTCACGATGAAACATATGGCTTAGTGGTAATTTTTTATACGCTTTTTACATATATTAAAAGATTTGTATGGTTGTGAATATCATTTATATTCTTGTTCGTTTATATAATAAATATCAATGCCATGTTTACACACCGTCTATACGTATACTTCAATATTACTTATCAACTGTGAAGTACTTAGATTCAATCTTCAATTTATAGATATTCGAGATATATAAAATATTTCAAAAAAAATGCATAGGCTTTTTTATGAAAAACATGTGTTGTCTTTTAGATAATTGATTCTTAATATCACATATAAATTTTGATGACAGCTTAACAAGACTTTATGACAATTTTTGTGAACTATTATTAAACAAATTGAATTTGTAAAGGTCTAACCGCTTGCTCTACCTACTGTGGCCGCGCCCGATACCCACGCCCGCGCGATAAATAATCCTCTCCTCCCATTACACCGGTACGCATCTGGGAATTTATGCGGAACTTTATAAACGTTTGCTGTTTATTACTATACTGTATAGTTATTATGAGTTACCCATATATTAAGCTGTTACGATTATTAATACTGATGTGGTTATTGTTTTGTCTGTTTGTTTTGTTTCAAGGTGAAATTATTCGTTTTGTTTTTTGTCGTGACTCTAATTTCGCTATAACGGGGTAGGTGCAGAGAGAGAGAGAGTGTATGTTAAAACCCTCTTTGTCATTTTTTAATTACTTGAGAAACAGTGCGTAGTGTGAATATCTTAAAAAAATTATACCTAATATTGACAGTTTTCGCTGCGCTTATCACCTATCTGATTAATAACCATAGAAGAAATTCTGCCTAGTTTAATATTCAACGACTCTGGAGAATATTTATTTGAAATTGTTCCTGTGATGAAATATAGTTAATCAAAATATTTTGCGCTTTCCTTTATTGTTTTAATAGAACTCCAAGAGTTTCTTACTTTAATATTGGCAATAAGTATGTGGACCCCCAAAAGATAGCGGAAGAGACGAACAAAGCGTGAAGCTAAAAAACAGAAAATTATATCTAAACCTGTAGAACTCCAGAGATTCTGTTCAACAAATTATTTAAAAAAATATAAATAAATCGGCTTCACGCTGTATCCTGCACACAGCAAGGTAGGCAGAGGAACCTAGTGTTAAGACACTCCTTTCTCCACTTTCCACCAAATACTAGAGGCATTGCGTGATGTGTGGTGGAACTTAACGCCGCGCTTTATCTCGACACCAGAGCTGAAATGGAAATATAAATTTAAATAAATATTTCATCTCGAGTGGGATCGAACCCACAACTAGTCGATTTACAGTCACACTATGTGCCCCTGCGCCACGACTAGACAAATTATTTATTTTGAACAAATAATATATTCTCCAAGCACTTATGTCTAATGGTTTCAACATCATTCTCTAAAAACAATACGTTGTGCATATATAGTAGTATTTCTACAAAATAACAATGAACACAAAATAGTAAAATGCGCTTACTCTTGCTATATAGTTGTTATATTTAAAATAAAATTTGTTTCAACTGTCTTTTTGAACTGAAATTCTATTTTGCTTCCATTCTAACAGCAAAGTTAAAATAAAGCCTTAAATAAAGTATGTATTTAAGATGTTTTAAGTTTTCACTAAAAGTATTTTATAGTTATTTAAAATGTTCTTCTTTCCTTTGATTTTTTTATAAATAATACCGTTACTTATTAACGGGATTCTTCATAGAAATCATACAATATAGAGTCCGTTTTGTTTTATTGACAAATATGTAGTAATTAAATGAATTTTCAGTATAGTATATCAATGAAAATAATAAATGAGATCATTTAAAGTATCTAATGTTATCGATAAAGAAAATATAAAAAAAATGTTAAAAATATTTTGTCAATAGTTTTTAACTTTATTTATTTTATTAATTAACTTTTTTATAAATTTACTGTGAATGATAGTGTTAAACATTATTTATTATTTAACTTTATTGCAAATTAAAATTGTGAAATTTAAGAACATTTTTAACATCATTACAAACCTTTTTAGTTTTTTAGATGTTATATGTATTGTTGTTCTTGTATTAATTTTTAAATGGTAATATATTGAAAAAAAAAAGAAAAACAAATGAGAAGTATAATTTATGAAAGTTGACAAACTTAAGTTTATGGTCGTATGCACTTATTTTGAATGAAATTAACTACAATTATGAGTTTGTACATTATATTTTTTTCTATTAAAAATCTATAACTTTTCAGTTTTCGTATTTTTTCATTTATTTGTACTGCAAGTTCTCAGTTCTTGCCAAATTTCATCATTGTAACGTTCGATAACGGTAAGTATCTTGTAGTTTCTGATTACGCAGCGATTACATGTTCATACAAAATAAGCAAAATCGATGCATAAATAATGCTGTATCTTTTAATTACATTGACGAAGAAGGTTGAAGAATTTTTTTTTTTACTTCAAGTGACTATAGAACTGAATATTTGGTATTAATTTTCAATATAACAGAAACAATACTAATCAGTGTTGCTGATACTAATAAGCTTGTCTATTGTAACATAATATTTAATTCATCATATGCTAAATATTTTGTCTAAAAAATAATATTTTAAATTCTATCATATTATACCTCCTTACACAAATTGTGGTAAATATTACTTACTAATTATTTAATAATTGATGATCAAATGATGCCGTTGTGGCGCCGCGATATAGTGTTTGACCGCGACGATTGTGCGTTCGATTTCCACTCATAGTAACGAGATAAAGAGCGGCGAACGGATCTAAACCCGCAAGTTTTGGAAATTGAAAGGAAAATGGGGAGCGCAATTTTGACACTAGATTGCAGCATTACCCTAAAATGTAGAAAAACGCATAAACCTTTTTTTTACTAAAGAATAATGTTTACTTTGAAGTTTTCTACTCTCAATTAAACATACCAGTCTTGTAAATAATTACTACAGTCCGGAACAAAACGAGAGAAAATTGTTAATTTTCAAATCTACAGGCTTTATTTTTTATGTCTATGTGCGCTGTAATTTCATTACAATGAACTCCGTAAACAGGGCCTCGATGACCACAAAAGTAAACCTGTTCATAATAAAATCGACTAACAATTCCTCGTGACACATTTCAACTCGGTAATTATATCAATAATAGATGACAATCTTAAAAAACTATTATTACAATCCATTCTCAAATATTTTCGATCTTATTGTCATACAAATAAAGCACAACATCTGTTTCTAAAGCGATTTCCTCTAATAATTTTCAATAAGCGTCTCTCAGTTAGAAATATTCAATAGTCCCTATTGCTACAGTGTATTAGGTTTGCATTCGTTATAGGGGATTGGTCGTAAATAATAAATTTGAACCGTTTGAAGCTGTCAGTCCCTGACAAGTGATAAGATAACAATACGTGATTTGGTATGCGCGGGTTACTTGCCGTAATGTTGATAGATATGTATGACGTTTTTAATATTTAATAATAATTTCAAAAAGTTAGTTTCGATAGGTACTATTTGCTACTGCTGAGTTACTATAAAATTGGACGCTGAGATGACTTATTCGACAGCAATTTCTTCTTAGTCACTATATAAAAAAAGATTACATCTTTTCCCTTTATGCAGTATAGACTGAGAGAATACCAGAGCGGGGAATTGAAAATAATTTTAGTACATTTAAACTTTTGATCGATTGACGGTATGATCGTCTGTGTTTTTTCACAGTTAGATGTTGTTCATTTGAGGTCGTAGTGGCACAGAGCGAGCGACTGTACGTACGTAACGTAACGTAGTGAATCTCGCTCTGGTAGCGAGGCAGGCGTGGCGGCGTTAACTGCCGCCACTCAACACGCTATGTCTCGAGAATTTGGCGGAAGGTGTATTACAGAGGTGGTTATTAAGAACATACTGTCTTAACACTAGATTCCCAGGTTCCCTCTGCCTATCATACTATATACTATGGTAATCTTAAATATATGTCCTTTGAACTAAATCCAAAATAAAGATAATGATTTTAATTAATACAAAAAAAAACAAAATATCAAAATAAATAAAATAACTTAAAAAAAAAATGAATTATTCAACGTATAGTTTGAAAATAAGTGAGAAGTCTCGAGGGCTAGTTCTTAATTGTAATTAGTCCTTGAAGTAAAACCATACCTAGATATGCAAATTTTTGGTACATCAAATAAATTACTTGATACAAAGATTTAAAATGCCAGTCCTAATGTTAATTGAGACCGTTGTGGCCGCAACATAGCGCTTGACTGTAAACGCGGCCCTCGTTTGGGTTCCATTCCCATTTGGGGCAATTAATTATACCCATTCCCTCGCTCAGATCCGCCACTGAACACGCAATATCTTGAAAACTAAGCGGAGAGTGGGTAAATGCGGGATACACCTTGAAGCTGTATTTATATACATACATACATAGCTACTCACCATAAAAAACATTAAATTAATTTATTCTGAAACGATATTATATGATGTTGTGTATTTACTATGTCATATTTTAATATTTATATACATGTAGCTGTAGCTGTTAACATCTAATATTATTAAGGATAACTAACAAAGATCAAGCTATTTTAAACATTTTTAAAGGAGAACGCATGGCTTAGTTGTCAGAGCGCCTGGTCGGTTTCCAGGAGGCGCGGGTTCGAGTCCCGCTGCGTTCAAATTTTTATACGTTTTCTAAATAAGTAAAGATCAAGCTATTAAATAAATAAATGAAGACAATACAGTAATCGTTTTTTTCTGCGACAGAACCTCGCTAGGGCACCTTAGTAGGTACTCTATATACATTACTATGAATTATATAGTCAGCAAAGAGGGATTATTTTTTGTAATGACTAAACATAATAAGGACAAAAATATGTTGACAATCTCTCATATATTCTCTGTGTAATGTATAAATTAAAAAAAAAACTTATTGTAAATATGTGTATTTACGTAGGCAGAGAGGAGCTTAGTGTTAAGACACTCCGTTCACTTGTACACTTACAGTCGAACATTGTGCGCTACCATGGTCTCCTTTTTTATTTTTGTAACATAGATCGAAAGATAGAACGTTGTTTTCTGTTAACTTATATTTTTGGTTTTAGAGAACAAAATTTCTTTTCACTGCATTTCTATTTTTACTATTTACAAGAAAATGTACGAGACACGTGATAGTAAAGATTTAACCCTAACTTATTATTAATATATAATCGATTTACTATTATATTTCTAGTTAAATCACTTATCAGATGTCAGGTTTCTAAATGCTTGCAACGACTATCTTTGATGTTAGATCGTCTGGTACAGTGGGCCCTCGGAGGAGGTTATCTTCCTACCCATCGACTTGCAACTGGAGTAAACGTTGCTTAACCTTTTCAATTGAGATGATATAAAAGATATGCCACATAGCTCTATGACTTCCTCGTATATCTTGATATCAATTAATAATACAATATTCCTTGTAATACAATATTTTATAATAATAATGTATTGCTTAACTGAAACTATTCTCTATTGAATGTAAAGCCTCAGGTATCCTCAAAATGATAGAACGGTAACCATAACTAAATCGTGCACTTCCTGGACTAGATTCAACCACAAAATAAATTTCACTTAACAATAAAAGGCATCTGCCAATACTGTACGGAACCCGAGATCCCGCTAAGATAATCAGTGCCTGCAAGGCAAGAACTTATGGTGGAATAGCGGTACAGATAACATGCTTATTTATCTTCCCCTAGTAAGTTATGGGAAATTTACCATATGTTGTATTTTGTATTGTAGATTCTTTCGTGGTTTATATGTTTGTCTTTTAGTTTCTCGTGATATATGGGATAAGCGTAGAGTATCTGGAAATACAAATATCTGGACTATTTTAAGAATTGAGTACCATGAGATAATTAAGTTAAGCTTTGTTTAGGTGCCAGATAAAAATAAATACATAATATGCATGATATTAAGACAAGGTATGAACCACGTATTTGTCGTATTTAGTTAAAAAAATTGATGTTCTATATTGTTTGATAAAAAGGATCTGTTCATTTTACACTTATCGAATAAGCGTTATAATATTTAGGAAGTATAAATCTCTGCTTCAATTCCGGCTCTACGATTCCCGTAGTCAATATAATTTTATTTTTAATTTACTATACAGTATTTTAAATGATACTATTTAAACCGTTTTTGGAAACCCGACATTTCGAACACTTTGCAGTAGTCCGTGTTCACGGGTAGACTGAGGTGGTATTCGTCTGTCAGTTGACATTGATATGATAAGACAGTTGATATGATAATTGTTATTTTAAACTACCGCCAACGATTTCTTAATTGTCTCGCGTACTGCCCTGGATTTCTGCAGAATGAGCTGATTTTGCATGATGATGACTGTATCTTGCCCTCTGGTATGATGGATTTGAGACTTCAAAGACTTTAAGAGGATCCCAGGAGATAGAAAGTTTCCAGCCATTCTCTATTGAAATTTGGATGTTTTTGTGTTTCAATAGCCTCGCTTCGCATTCTAGAAATGTAAACTAAAAAATTAAAATCCTAGCGGTTAAATCTAACCCAGGGAGGCATTGCACGAGCTAGTTATGGTTACCGTTTTATCATTTGTGTGAAGCTCGAGGCACACTGCGCGGTGTTCCAATACCAAGATTATGATTAGTTTTGTTTTGTTTTATGTAGATTGTAGGCACGTCTAGGTGCTCGCGTTCTTTACTTGTTTGGAAACCGGTTAAAGTTAACTCAAATTAGGTTAGAACAGCTCTGAAATGCCATTGTCGGTGTGGTTGGGAAGCCTGATTGTATACGCGGTTCTAGATTCGATATGGATGCGGTGATAGTTTCTATAACTTATTTGAAAGGTTCGTCTTCACCAAATTGCATTCTTTGTATAAAAAATATGTTTGTTTTTGTACCTACATAAAAATACTTGTTAGCTTCTTGTTAATGTATACATACTCGTAGTAAGTATGACTATAATAAAAAAATGAAACACGAATTCTAGAAATAAAATTAAATGTTTTAGAGTGTCGATATGATATGATTAATTTTTATTACTTAGGTTTTTATACAAATATAATATCTATAGAAATAGATATTATACGCAAGTAAAATTATGCATATATTAAATATCTCTTGTACCTACTTATAATATTCTCCGGATTGGTTTGACAGTTTCTTCGTTTCTACTATATGGATGTAATCGACACATTAAAATGTGTTCTATGTATGCACAAACAACTACAATATTAAAATCTGCGTATATATTTTTTTATATTTTATTGTAATTAGTAATCAATTATTTAAATATACTTAAATAACATTTTAAGAAAAGTATTTAAAGCTGCGCGGGCGCCGTGTCAGTGACACCGCCTCTGTTAGGGTGAGGCTTGCTTTATTTATAATGGCGATATTCATTTATAAAATAATTGGCGTCCAGGGAGAGCAGAAGAAAGAATGAATAAACATTTTTCATATGAATAAAGTTTCGAAACTTTAAATATGAATTTTAAAAAAATAATAAATATATAAATAAAATAAAATAATTTCATTAATTTGTTAAAGGTAGTAAGTTTTTTTGATACTATTCCGTTCTGCGTTTTCCACTACATGTGTGTTTTTTGTCAGTTGTAAGATAATAAACATATATTGAATTGTATTTATAGTTTTTTTTTTGTTTGTTCTGCCTACACATATTTACATTTTCATATATTATTATGCTATCCATGTCTCCTTAACATAAATCTTTTATCATTTAATATATTTCTAACAATTATTTCGTTGCTTTATCAACGAAGAGAGCAAAACCACAACTTTCATGAAAGTGAATTATAAATACATACTGATGCTATAGCTTGACTCTCTTTACCAACACAGCGAAGATTTACTAAAAATATTATACTTTCATCTTACTATGTACTGCACCTTATTCCCAGCAGACGCGCCCTGCCTAACCGGTTACAGTAAGAATTTGTAGCATTGTGTGCGTACTTTGATTTATATTATATTGATTCGTAAACTTTATTGACTTTGTTGACCATAAATGCTAATATAATCATTTTTTATATGTAGTAATGGTAGTATTACGTAGTAAGTTTATAAATAATAAAATATATATATTATATTATACACTAGTGTCCTTACTCACCCAGCTATGTGAAAAAAAAGATGAAGCTACATTTATTTTAACTCTGTGTCATATTACTAATTTTTTTTGAGGTTTTTCTATTGATTTTAAAAATAAAAGAACGTCACCTGTCCCATAAACAAGTTGAACAGTTTAATTGCTCATAAGTATATATATATACCTATGAAAAACTTTGTATTAAATTTGTCAAAATCATATAAATTTTCATCAATAATTATTTATACCTTAAAGTTTTATTATTTTCTTAACAATTACAATTTGTAACAAGAAAAGGATGAAGTTATAGCCAATATCCGTTTTTACTCCATCGTCGCACCCTTGTCAGCGTGATAAATAACCTATCAAAATACTCAGATAGTTACCATATGGCTGTTCTAAAAGCTTTAGGACGAATGCAATATCTTTTTTATCTAAGAATTTTTATCTACTAATATTTTGACTCCATTAGAAGCAATTTTAACTTAAACTGTAGAAAAACAATTTGAAAAATGCTCTTGAGATTTGTATAGGAAGGAGTGTATGAGTTTGGTGATTAATTATCATGTTTATATTCTGGGTTCGTATTTTTGCTTAGCTGAGCGGTTCATATGTTTTTATGTTTTTTTAGTATAAGTGTAGAAACAATACTTGAAAGCTACTTCGTTCCATACGACTACTTTTCTATAACATCGAATGTCTCTAATTAGAACAGAAAGCGGACGACTAAGTATATTGACACTGGATTCTTCCTCACTCACTTTAATAAGAATCGAATCCAACACCATACCGCGTTTACTGTCAAACAGTTTCCAACTACTTTACAAATATGAACGTATTACATAAGTATAGATTCTCAAAGTGGTCGGTATAAATTAATTACTATCGATATAACGCGGCATTCCTTCATGTGATCTACGATGTTCATTTGTATGGAAATCGCTTACATTTTGTCATTATACTGATTTTGGTTAAACGTGAAATATGAGTTATATTATAATTAATATGCCCGAGGCGAAACGTGTGGCGATATAATTTTCTGAGGTAGGTAAACTGATTTTGTTACATATTTTTCCGCTACACTGACGCAATTGGGATAATATGTTTATTCAATTTTCAAATTTATTTTTTATTGATATAAACTTTTGCGGCCGCTTTTAAGTCGTCAAATAAACCTAAAGTTGTCATCGGCTCGGAAGGCAGTCCTGAGAGGAGCCGGCAGCAAATTGAACGATATGGTTGTAGTAGTATGTATTTCCCTGGCTTAGATAACTTTCGGTACGATGTAAAATCCAGCTCTAGATTCCTGTATATAAATAAAGGTATTGATCGTGGACAACCACGTGCACGCACATATCTATGTGTATATTTTTTTATTTGAAAAAAGTTCAAAATTGTGCGCACAACTTCAATTATATCAAAAACTTTGTATGTATGTATGTTAAGGATGTCACGGTGAGAATGAAGAAGAACGTGCTCAGCTGGTTTGGGCACGTCGA
>DVQK01000071.1:0-16428 GCA_018231685.1 Heliconius clysonymus
GTTCGAGTCCCGCTACGTTCAAATTTTTATACGTTTTCTAAATAAGTATTTATTTCTTAATCCGTGTTTTCGGGGTAATTCATAATTTTAATTTAATAAATTGTATATGGTATTTTAGTATATTTTCTTCTGTCTATATGTTTTGCACTTCAAATAAAAAACGTCACATTAGGTTATGTGCAAGCGTAATATATAAGATTTCTTTAAATTTCCTTTAAATTTCTTAATAGTAAGATTTCCTTTTCTTTTTTCGTATTTACTTTTTATAAGTACCTAAAGTGTGGAACTTAAATTTTAGATTTTTTTAACGTATTATACGTATGCCTCTGAACTTACGTCCAAATATAAATGCCTCAATTGACTACATTTCAGAAATTATAGTATTTTTTCTATATTTATGAAAACTGTGCTAAGATAATTCACTCTAATTCACTCTAGGATGTGAAATATTTAATATTTAATTTCCTCGCTCTCGCAATGGCAACGAGGCAAAGCGCAGCGTTGAGTTCTGCCACTAAACATGCAATCCCTCGGGCGTTCGATGGAAAGTGAGGAATGGAAGTGTCCTAATGGGAACGGAGTATTTAAACGCTACGTTCCCAGGTTACGGCCTCTGTTTGCCCTGCAATGTGCGGGATACATGGTGAAGCTAAAAATATCCGATTCTACACGGTTATTGCTATTATTGATATAATTACACAACACACATATATGTCTTATAGATATTAAGATAATCTGAACAAATATAAGAATTTATATTATGTATAACAATTTAATGTTATCCCACGGACTATTTTAACGGCACGTTAGTAATTTGTACGATAGTTACAAGTTCAAATTATTTAATTTTAAATGTTTAAACATAAAATATCTAACATATGTCTGCATCTGATTTATCTTCATGTTCTATGTTATTTTAAGTGCGGTGTTTAACTCCATCCCCAAATATATTGTGAATCTGATTGGACACAAACCAAAAGTCTAAAACTTAAAATACAGCTCACTAAAATAATAGACAAAAGAAACGTAAAAAAATAATAAATGTAATTAAATAAATGAAATTTAAAGGATAGGATAAAATTAATATTTTTTCGAATATTACGTATACACGAAGTATAGCTAACAATTGTAGCCCTTTAATCACTTATTCCTTAAGGTATTGTTTTAAACAAACGCACAGTACAAAGTGGTGCAACCCGAGGCCTATATAAATAGAGGGCTATTGTTCAAACATACCAGTGTTATTGTAGAGTTATAGAGATATCAGTGAAAAATGCGTGGACTCCAAGTAAGTGTATTTTTAAAATAATCTATGATTTATTACCCATATATTGATTGGTAACTGTTAATAGATAAAAAATAATAAGCATAATTTAAAGATTTTTTTTAAATGCTAAAGTTATGTTAGTTCTTTTGTATCCCATATTAGGTATGATGTTTTTTTCTTTTTATTTACTAAGACTTCATAATTGCTATCATTATCAGTTAAATGTTGTAGAAATTGTTAATTTTTAATAAAGTATCTGTAGTTATATTTCTTGTACTAATATTTAAATGTTAGTCGTAAAACTTATTCTAATTGCTTCAAAAGTAAAATGTGCTCACCTAAGCACTGCTAAAATTTAAATATAAGAGTTATAAATTGAAATAATCGTAATATGTTTTTTAGAAAATGCTATATACTTATACAATATATTGGATACAATTAAAGAGAACTGAAATGAGGAAATGTAAATTTAAGACACTCCGTTCACCACTCACCGCCAAAGTAAATAATTTATTCCCACTATAGCGAACCAATACAAATGAAAACAAAATAAAAGTATTAACAAAAATCTATTTTATTATTAAAAATAAGCTTCTAACTAATCAACTATACAAGGTTAAAAAAATCGTATTCATATTTTAATTTTTATCATTAATTCGTACATCAATATAGACTAATATAATTGTTTTTTTTATTAATAATATACCATCGTGCATCGTGTCGTAGTGCAGTGTGACAGTGTGGATGAAATTGGGCGAAATAAGATTATTGAGACATTGAGATTATTGTCTCAATAATCTCTTTGCCTATTACGCTATACGGAATATGCAAGAGATGTGTACAACCAAATAAAATAACTTCCTAACTCTATTTTTTTAAATTGTTTACATAAAAGTATTGCTTATTTTTCAAGTTGAAATTTACATAATTACGGCAAGGAAAACAAACAATTGTAGGCAAGAAAAGTGCGAAAAAATTGTGTTATAATCGATATTATAAGCATTATTACGGTGCGTTGTGCGTTTTGTACTATTTTATGATTCATTTGTATTAGTTGCTAGAAATAAATTAAATAATATAAACATAATAATTAGACTTATACGTCAAATATCCAATTGAGGCAATGATAATAATATATAAACCATTGTATTTTATTTTTTTATTTCTCTTTGATAATTTAAGTATATGACTATAAACTATTTTTATTTCCTTATTCTGGTAAAGAAAGAAAAGCGTTGAATTCCACCACCAAACATTATAAATTTTCGAAAATTGGACTGAGTATCCTTATATGTGGAAAATACTGTATATGCTTTATGTCAAACAATGCATATAATAATGGCCTCATTTAAAAATTGGCAGTTTTGAGCTTGATAAGCAGACAGATAATATATCATTTTAGAATATACATACATAAATGGGTAAATAGAAATCTGAAATGAATATTGATATCGATGCCTATCACAAGTAACAGCTTTTAGCCACAACCCTGTGAAATTGACACCCACGACTTCCGGTTTAGTAGTCACTGTCACTAAAAGATTAATTATATTGGTATTTCAATAATATTTACTTTATTATTTTTATCTATTTTGGTTTTGTTTTATGTTACATTGAAACAAGTTTCTATGTAAATATGAGTATAACTGATATACTTTGTGACTTATTTTTATTATAGATATAAATAAATACAGCTTCACGCTGTATCCTGTATAAAGCAGGATAATCAGAGGGAACCTAAGGTTAAGACACTGCGTTCCCCGCTTTCCACCAAATTGTTCGAGGCATTGCGTGTGTAAGTGAGTGGCGGAACTCAACGCCGGATTTTGTCTTGGTGCGGAGCGAATAAATGAAAATTTTAAATTAATAATAAGTCATTCGCAGTGGGGATCGAACCCACAACTGTCATGTTATAGTCACACTCTTATTACTCTGCGCCACGACCGCCTCATACTATAGATATAATTGAAATTAAATCTAAATTCATAACGTGTTGAAATAATCACCAACGAAATTCAACTACAATATTAAAATTTCTTTCAGATATTGAAAATATGTACAATTTATTTCCTCATTCATAATAATTATCATTTTCCTTACATAAATCACATAAGTACCTATGTAGTTACTTTATATTATAAAATCAGCTGTACTCGACACGCTACGCGTTCATTGATAAAAATTCTAATTCACAGTCTACGTAATATATTCGATTTTGTTGTAACTGAAGCGGAAATTATATAATTTACCTTATAAGTAGTGATGTACCTAATACTTCCTGTGTTTGTTATTAAGTATTGTTCTTATTTTTAATATTTCTGTTTTGTTTTTTAACTCGGGTTACTAGATACGGTACCATATTTTTACGTAATTTCTACGTAATAAAACGTAGAACTTTTTTTTTGAGTTAAGATGTAGTACATATTAGAACTTAGTGTAAAGACTAATAAGGCACTTTCGTTTCCAGTTTCCACTGAATCATGAAAGTATTGTGTGAGGAGTGGCGGAACTTAACTCCACCGCGGTAAAATGTGGGGTTAAGTTACTAGTTAGCTACTTAACTAGAAAATGAAAATATTTCTATTTAATATTAAAATATTTCATTTCCTAGGGTGGGAATCGAATCCTCAACCTCCTGTGTTAATAGACGCACGCTTGTTCCCTGGACCACAAATAAAATTAGCATCTTACCACGTGAAAAATAAAATTATATACATAATTGATCAAATATAATATAAGGAAGGTTGAATAAATGGATTTGATTACTATATCTAAGGGTTGTGGTTTCATATTTTATATTTTATAACAAGATTTATATACAGAAGCTCCATATATTTTATAAATAACTTAATAAAAATTGTCATCTAATTACAAATTATCACTTAATTTAAATAAGTGGCAACTAAAAAAAAAATTAAGTAACTTCAGCTTATCATTTCCGTCCTTCCAGCTACCAAAAGAGACATCTATAAAAAAACTTAGACACTTCTCAAGTATAACACAATACCTTCTCATTTATATGTTTTAATTTTTATTTATTTCAGGTTTGTATTTTAGTAGCGTCATGCGTAGCAGTTAGAGCAGCGTATATCGGTTATCCCAATTATGGAGGTTATAGCGGGTACAGAGCATATCCTGCTTATGTAAGCTATGGATACGATGGATACGACAGCTACAATGGCGGTCATGAATCTTATTATGTAAGTAGTAACGGACTAGTAATTTTAATTATCTAAATTGGTCACGTATGGATGGATATATATATATCTATCCATACGTGACCAATTTAGATAATATTATTATTAATACTGATTGTGGATTCGATCCCCAATTGAGGAAATTAAATATTTATTTACATTTATATTTTCATTTCTTCGCTCTGATGTCGTGTCACTCAACACGCATTGCCTCCAGAATTTGGCGGAAAGTAAGGAACGTAGTGTCTTAACACTCGGTTCCTTTTGCCTACCCTGCTGTGTGTGGGATACAGCGTGAAGCTTATAAAAATATATATATTTAAACATAACATGTAAACTAGATCTCATTTTTATATGTCATTTATAATTGTGTACAGTTACCTCTTTTCCATCTCTCTATTTTGGTCAATATTTTTTGTCTGTTTTCGTTATAAGGTGACATTGGTGAAGTTAATTGTGCTCAACTGGCACGCTTAGAACACCACAAACAAAAAAAGAACTGAACTAGTGTATTAATAATAATTGTAGTTAAATTATGTATATAGATTTAATATATTCAGAAATTCAACTAATTTTCTCCTTGCTCACCTCCTCCACCTTTAGTTTTAAAATCTATTTAATATTTGTAGCATTTAAGAGATCGTTTTTGAATAAAATACCAGCTGACGTGTACACGTTTATTGTCCGATCACAGCTGACTATCCCAACGTATATTTAAACTTACCTACAATCTTTAATAATCACTACATCCTAACTTAACTTAACTTAACTTAGCTTCACGCTTTATCCCTAGCGGGGTAGTCAGAGAGAACGGAGCGCCAATCACTACATCCCTCTACCAATAATATAAAAATATACAAATAAAAAAAATTATCCAATTGACAAGTAATATAAAATGATAATGTTATAACAATTTTACAAATTTTTGATTTCGTGTCTTACGAATAGGATACCTTTGACCACTCTCTGCTGTGACGGGCACTGGAGGAGTGTCCTCACTAGATAATATGGATTTGTTTTTATCAACAACAGGCTGTTTGCCCAAAATAGAACTTAAATCTATATTGGATTTATTACTCTGGTCTACATTAATTTGAACATCAGGATCAAATGACTCTGTTTCCTCCGATAACTCCTCTCTCTCTCCCACTTGATCCAATGTAGTTTCAGAATTCGCTACTGGGCCGACATCATCTGTTTTTGGGAACCAAGTTACACCAGTCTACTTTATCAATTGATCAAAATGTTTCTTAATTAATACATTAAACACTGGAATATATACCATAAAACGTCTAGAACCAATCTTACTTCTAATTACTCCTAAACGCCATGTATATTTATTTCCAATATTATAAAAATGTTTAACTAGAACCTAAACACTTATTTTAAAACAAACATTGTATATACCGCCATATTGCTTACTTTGTAAATCTTGTTTATAATTAACTGTTGCTTTAACAGCAAATGCCAACGACATCGAATTAGGTGAAGTTCGTATCTTTTAAAAAATCTAATGTGGAAAGAAACTTCCTTCCGATCATTAGTTCTGTGGGTGGATATCCCAAAGTGCAATGTGTTGAATTTCTGTAATGAAACAAAAAATATATATATTTCTTTGGTTAGACACAGTTTTTAAAATAACTTTTAGTGCCTTTTTAACAGTTTTAACCGTGATTTCCGCTTGGCCATTTGATGCCGGGTGATAAGGAACAATCGTGACACATTTAATATAATTACTTATACAAAAATTATTAAACTGACTCGAAGTAAATTTCGTTGCGTTATCTGTAACAAGTTCATAATAACGCCATCGCTATTTGTAGAAGACATAGGATAACATTCGATCCACTTGGAATGTGCGTCAATTACGATAAGAAAAAAAAATCCGTGAAACGTAAACATATCTAGATGTACTCTTTCCCACGGACGTTCGGGATAAGGCCAGGCAGCCAGTGGCGTTTGAGGCGCGGCACAGCGGAAAGAAAATCTACGCAAGCTGCATGAACTCACCTTTTCTTCAATCTGTTTATTTATATAGGCCACCACATACGACTTCTGGCTTCCATTTTAATCTTTATTATTCCGAAATCAGAGGAATGTAATTCATTAATTTATCTCGAAAAAATTGCTGAGATTATATAACCTTATGTCCCCGTAATAAGCGACCATTTTCTAAAAACAATTCTAAACGACACAAAAAATAAGGTCTCAGTTTCACGTCATTCACGTTACGCGGCCACCCATTTTTTAAGTAAATTATCACTATTTTAAGAGTTTCATCTCTCTCCGTCTCCTTCCTAATTTCATTGACAGTTACAGGTTTTATAAAACTACCCGATATAAAATTTACAATACTATACTTATCAATTTCCTTATCGTCTATCTCAATGTTATTTACAATGGGCACAGACCGCGATAAAAAATCCGCTGTACTATTTTCACCCTTAACAAATTCTATATTATAATGATACGCGGATAGGAATAACGCATAACGCTGTAATCGGTTTGCAACTAATTCAGGAATGCCTTTTTTTGCTCCGATAATCGATAACAATGGCTTATGATCAGTGCGTAACGTAAATGGAACCGTACGCCCATACAAATAGTGGTGAAATTTCTTTACCGCAAATACTATCGCCGTCGCTTCTTTTTGTATTTGTGCATAATTACGTTCCGCCTTAGACAATTTTTGAGGCCACTCGTGGCTCAGAGGCACAAAGTGTGACTGTAAAATCTGCGCTCTGGTTCGCACTCAAAACGCAATGCCTCCAGATTTCGGTGGAAATTGGAAAATGGAATGTCTTATCACTAGGTTCCCTCTGCCTACCCTGCTGTGTGCAGCGTGAAGCCGATTTTTACCACAAAGTCCGAACTTAGGGCATTGCTTATGGCAGAACAGGAAAATGAAAATAATTAATTGCTCTAAATATGGAGAACAAACAGCAACCGTTACGTTTACAATCACACGTTTTTTTTGTAATCCTCACATGTATCTCATATATAGTAGAGTAAAAAACGAGAATTGTAATTGTTAAACAAATTCAAATATAAACTACAATTTTAATTAGGTTTACCCACCGTGACGTCCTAGTTTGCAATATGGTCAAATATACGTAATTTATATTGGTTATAGCTTATTACTCTTGAGGATGTTACACAAATAGAAATTGTAGATCGTTAAATGGCAATTGCAAGATATTATAATATTAAACATATGACATGTGCTCGTTGATGTCTTTTCTATGGTGGAAATGACAGTGTAGAATTACTGTTTGAAATTTGTTTATTACTAAGCATTTTTGAATCGTAATCCTATACATGTATTGTTATAGCCATGGTTCATAAAATTCATTCTAAATTTCTTATATTATATATTCCATATAATATAAGAAATTTAGAATTTTATTTCATAACCTTGGAATGATTGCAATGTTACATAGTACTAATTTTGCTCTTAATGTTTTTCAGGCGTATCCTAAGTACGCATTTGATTATTCAGTTGACGACCCCCACACTGGAGATCGCAAGTCACAATGGGAAACTCGTGACGGCGATGTTGTTAAAGGTAAATATGAAAGTTGTTAAAAATAATAAATGATATAAAGTCAATTTATAATTCAGTTTATTTAATGTCTTTAGTGATGCTAAAGTGTATTAGTTCCTATCATTAATAAGAATTTAAGCAAGAAAATTGGTAATGTTTTAATTTTTGTAGGTGCATACTCTTTCGACGAGCCCGATGGTACTACACGCATAGTGGAGTACACTGCTGACAAACACAATGGTTTCAATGCGATTGTCAAGCGAATTGGCCACGCTTACCATCCTCAAGTGTACAGCAAAGTTCCAAGATATTATGGCTACCACTAGATGGCGCCTATTAATATAAAATATATTGACACAATCAACAAATGGCAAGCTAAAGCAATACAAAGCTGTGATATTGCGCAAATAGAAAAATATAACAACCTATTGTATAATACTATGTAGTTTAATCCATTTTATATAAATAGTAATTTATTATTGTAGTTTAAATAAATATCTTGTTACTTTATTGCCACGTTTTATTTATTTTTTAAAATAATTAATGCAATCCAAAATTCTTTAAAAATTGGATTAGTACAGTATCAGTACAAAAATATTCTTTTATTTAGAAAGATGGCGCTGTTATGTCAATGTACTAAGAAATGCTGCAAGAGATGTCGCTAGAAGCCTATCTTCATTTTCAAAATCTATTCAAGTTTCAAGTTCTGTACAACAGCAGAGGTTCATTATTTTCTCATTAAATTAAATATATAGGTTTCTAATTATAATATTTTAAAAAAGTAAATTAGTAAAGAAATTTTACTATTTAGAGCTTCCTGACTTAATTTATCATCGTTATATAAAGAGCTCGAGCATGAAACATAATGAATTGGCCATTTATGGATATCAAAAAACTTTATTAAACTACTTTTTACAACGAATGTGATTTACTTTAGTGTTAAAAGTGTAAAATATCAACTGTTTTTTATAAGTGAAAAGTCGACAAAAAATATTTATTTCTTCGCCTCATGATTTATTTTTAATTACATATTTTGTATATATAGAATAAGATTTTACTAGCGTTTTTAATAACTACAAAAATATTTATTATTATTATCATCATCATCATCAGCCTGTCCTCGTCCACTGCTGGCCATAGGCCTCTCCAATGGCAAGCCACTGAGCTCGAAAAAAAGTATATAAAGATATTAAATTTCATATTTCTAATAAATTCAACTGGTTGGTTTAATATTATTTAATAACAGTGTAAATTGTCAAAAACTTCACTCATTAATTTATGGGACTATAAAATTAGGCAATTCAACAATAAAATATGAGCAGTATGACATGAATATAGCAATTTAGAATGGTATGCACCAACTGTACTACTGTACACACGCAATTATTACATCTAACGCATTCACTTTCGTTGATTTGCATGCTCAGTTGCGTTTTTGAAATATCAACACAATTGTAACAGTAATCGATTCTAAAACATATACTACAAGGTTTGCTTGAGAAATACTAAATGGACAAAAAAGATAATAGCTCGAAACGCTGTTAGAGAAAACTTGATTATTAATAAATTTAATATCAATGCGAACCATAGCGAATGAATGATTATAAAATATTTTATTTCTGAAATTAGAATCGAACCAACAAACTGTGGCGTTTGCAGTTGCACGTTTGTGCCCGTGAGTCACGACAGGCTTCAAGTGAAGTTAGTGTTGACGGTCTTCAAAACTTATTCAAGAAATGGATGAATTGTAACAAGCGCTAGAGAATTAAGTCTTTCTTCATAAGACCCAAGCTGATGCGATATATTAGCATATTAACATAAATGCCCGAAAACCTTTCTTTTGTATTTTCTCGATTTGTAGCAAGTGTGTCGAAAAATGTGGGCTCTAATCAAAGTTATTTCTGTATATAGTACTCCTGTATGCCACGGAGAAGTGCATAATATAGCAAAATCTTGTTTTAGTGTCATTAAAAGTATAAGTATTGCGAGTGATAAATTTGAGAAATTAGAAAGATGATTTCAGAATTAACAATGATTTAAGGGTTTTTTGTTCATTTATTTCGGTACATGTTGATGGCATCCTAGTAAATTTTGTGTGTGAACACATGGATGGATGTTTTGTAATCAATAACCCTATTTAAATTATTCTGCAGTAGATACATCGTTATAGGATAATTTGTTAGGTATAACATGAACGAACGCAATAGAGGTCCACTATAAGCGGATAACTTGCTTATGAGAATTGAATGGGATACCAAATCAATACCTTTCCTAGAATCCGTGTATTATTTGTAGTACCTCTTGACTTAAAAAACCATAATGCATTGCCATTAAGTATTTATGAAAAATTTGGATTAAGTATTTAGTAATTAGTTGGTGGTATATCGTCAGATCCAGCTCTTTTGGTTACATCATTTTTAATCATTATTTTTTTAAGAACTTCCCTTTCCTCAAATAACAAAATTGTAATTGACTCACTATCAATCTGAGATCAATAGTTTTTAATTCTTTTCAATCAGTACTTGTAAAATAAACGGAAGAGAAAGGAGGCAAAGAGTTCACAGATCTTGTTTCCATCCAAAGAACTCATTCAGCTGCATGAAACGGTAGATAGATGAGGCACATGATATAGAACAAATTTATCTATTAATTACATTACTATTTCATGAAATTTAAAAAGTATACTATTTAAATCTTCACAGTTTTTTTTAAACTTATAAATATTGGTATTCTATATTGTCTATGAAAAGATAAAACTCAGAGATGTAGAACGCCTACATTCTTTCAAAGTTAAGGAAATTCATTGTAATTTCTATCCGGAGTGGGGTAGTTATACCATATGACTATATACAATAAAGTAATTAAAGATAGCATAGTAAGTACGTGACAACAATCATTAATATATGCGTTAGTGTGTATGAATACGCATTGTGCAGATAGAACAGTGTGCGTTTATAAATAGGTAGGTGATGAACGTTGCATGCCGTCTTCGCGTAGCCTCAACCTTGGATATGGACAGGTCTATAGTATTTTTTGCTAAATAATAAAAGAAATAATATTTTTGTAAGTAGTGCATGGTGTTGCTCTATGGTGGCTTTGACCGCGTAGTGGACTATGGCTAAGTTACTAACAGTATGCGTGAGTATCATTTTATTTGATTAATTTTGAATATATTTTACCCTCCATATTACGTTTACATATGTTTCTTTAAAATATTATTTCAATATTAGCCATCAGTATTAATCAGTAATCGTTGGTTGGTTGGTAGTAACAAAATATAATTTTTACAATATTTATAAATATTTGGAGTACAAATCTTGAGATACTTTACAGGTTTTTTTGGGAAAATTACTTTTTGTAATAGCTCAAAATCATTTTATAGACGAGTCCATAGGGGTTCAGCAACAACCAAATGATGTATGTATTTCTTAATATCATTATTTTATTTTAAGTTTCTTAAAATCTATTTCTTATTTCTTTACAGAGATATAAATATGTAAAATAATATATTTTTTTTATTGTACTTTAAAGTAGTATTTGTTAAATTTAATAAAAACTAAAAACACATTGTGTAATATTATATATAGACAAAATAAACATATAAGGGATTTTATATTTAACTCAAAGTAATTTGAATAAGCACACTAATTTACGAAACACTCGTTATGTTATGTCGCAGAGTACGCAAATATTGAAAGTGAGCTGATGTTGTAATATAATGGACCAGTTTTAGTATCGTTCACCCACTTTTCCCCATAACCTGTTTTATATGGATAAAAGTACAATTGCCATTGCCAGTTATATCCTTCTTTTTGATATTCCACTTTGCGGTAAACGTGACACAATCACTATTCAAATTGTTTTTCTTTTTATGTTACGTTGTTGTTTTTACTTTGTTATAAACAATATATTAATATAAATAATGAATTAAAAACTTTTACTTTACTAGTCATCTGACGTTATTAATTTCACCGAGGAAAGTAAGAAATATAAATCTACGAAAAAAATTTAAACGATTTGTCATTGACATTGAGAACGATGCGCCGGCGCACGTTCGCTCATCTTGAACTTGAGAAGATGGCCGCGGGCGTGTGACATTTAGCAATTTCTGTTTACAAACATTAACCCGTTTCCGAGCATTGACCGATAAATAATATGTTAATAATCCAAAATAGATTAAATATATAAAAATTTTTTCTGTTTAAAGCTTATATACTTTACTATTAACATAATATAAAATATCTCTCTTTTCTTAATTTAGCATATTCTTCATAAATATTCACAATTTATATGATTTCTATAACGTTTATGCTTGCAAGGCAATTGATTATCATGAAAGTTTAATGCATCAATGTCATGCGAGCAATAAAGAGGCTCATAAAAATTTTGTAGCTAGTAAAAAAAAGCAAGAATGTATTCAAGAAGCGTATCGCGAAGGAAAGCGTGGAAAGTGTTATGCTAGATATACTAAATAACATATTTATTCTCACATCTTTTCAACTTGATTACACAAGGTGCATTCCAATTTTATGGAAACTATTAAATGACTCATTGATTATTCAGAATATAAAAGTATAATCAACTAACATGCAATACATTGTCATAATGAGTAACTTACAAAGTCAGCACACGCGAGGTATCATTTCACACATTCTTAGTTTTTTTTTCTATCCTTACAATATAATTATAAGAGTTATACCATTTTGTATTTAATTATTGTTGAAAGTCATTGATTATTTATTTCGTGTTTAAGGAAACTCCTGTTTATTCCTTTGGTTATGGAGTTGCGGATACACAAACTGGAGATGTTAAAACTGTTTGGGAGACTAAAGAAGGTGACACTGTCAATGGTGAGAATTTTCAACAGTATCTTATTTTACAGTTTTGAGCTATTTATTTCGTTTGTAACGTCTCTTAGGCTTAAAGTACACACTACTCTACTACAACTCTATAAAAAATGTATAATATTTTCTTGTTTCTACTTTATTTTAAAAACAATATTAAGTTATAAACGATTTTTTTTTCATTAATTGTAATCATTTGTGAAGTTTTATTTGTATGTAGGTAATCTACCCTAAAAATATAAAAATTCTATTAATTTTTATATATTAACTAAAATTTTGTACGATTTCAAGGTCATTACAGTGTAATAGAACCAGATGGGTCTATGAGAACTGTGGAATATTCTGCTGGACCAAAATCTGGATTTACTGCAACTGTTAATAATGATGATTTTCCAATTGAAGCAACTGCTGAAGAAAGTAAGTTTGAAGATAAAACTATAAGAGATTACGATAGATATTACGATTTTTCAGAAGATGAATATAGCGATACCTCTTACAAAGCCAGTGAAAGAAAACGAAATCGACATCCTTATGAAAGTTTATTTAAAGATTATTCATTGATGAAACGACCTAAATATCCTTTAGACTCGGAGCCCAGTGAGTATACTCATAGTTTTACTATAAATCATCCTCGAGATGAATTAGAGCCAGAAGCAAGTGCTCAAAGCCATGTTGGATTTAAGTTTGACCCAAATTGTAAAACCAAACAAAAAAAGATTAAAAATAATTTATATAATAGCGGAAACACAGATTATCGAAGGCAAAAATATCCATCTCTAGAATCTGATTCTTACGATAACGGATATGATAAATACGTTAGTGATGCTTCTAATATGGAAAAATTAATCCATAAATATAAGCATACAGACGAATATCCACCAATGAAAGCAGACGAATATGATTGGTCTTCTACCAAACATGGTTATTCGGGACCACCAGATTCTCCTCCAATTGATAGCTCTTATAATGATTACACGCCCCCTCGGCCCAAAAAAAGATATAAACCTCATAAAAATCAAGAACATTTCACGGCGGAAGACCTAGATGATTATATTTTAATACCTAAACGTAAACTCAAGAAACCTCCTAGAGTAGCAGAGCCTGAATATGAACCAGAAGTAGATGATGAGTTTGATGAGAATATTGATGACGATCGATATCGTAAACCACCACGATCACCTACTCATAAAGAAGTAGTCCGAAAAGTTGTCAAAAAAAAGAAGCCTGGTATAAACTTATTAGATATATTTGATATTTAAGTTGTTAAATACAAATTAGATTAAGTATTAAATTTTGTTCTAAAGATTTTGAATTTGAAGACTGTTTTATTTGTGCTAAGATTAATAAAGAAAATATCTTTATTTACATTCTTGTTCATTATTTAAATTTATTTTAAACAGTGGTCAAAGATATTTTTATTTACAGACCTCTAGACTTTACTTTATCCTACAAACATTTAAATATATTAATATATATTTTTAAATTAATTAAAAATTGTTAATTTAAATTATTAAATAATTAAGAGGACATAACTGTAGAGGAAAGTGTAAATACTGCCAAGTTATTATTTTTGACGGGTCGATCGATACCTTTTAAATGCGCTTGCGCAACGGATCTTACAATGATAGTGAAAGTAAAGAAACTGGAGCAAGTAGGTGTGTAGCCTATGTATTACCTCACAAGGACGGTTAAACTATTTTACACTATAATATGCTAATTGCTACAAATAGATATTTGAAAAATGTTAAGTAATAACTTGATATATGAATAATATATATTTTTTATTTTATGTTAAAATGTGTTAAGTTTGCAAATATTAAATATTCCCATATTTTAATTTTGTACACAATCAAAATGCACAGTAACTTGAGAAGGCAGGGACTTGTTACAAGGTTCTCTATAAGGCATAATAGTTAGATTATGTTTGAATTCTTCTATGTTTGTAATATATATTTACAATAGTGGAAAAAATATCTAGGTTAGTCGAAGATTTGCAATACAATATCGCATTATAAAAATTTGATTAGAACAGAATAAGTGTCAGGCCGCCGATTCTGTGGTAAAAGAAATATTTCCATTTCCTCACTCTGGCAATAAAATAAAACTTGGAAATTGTGCAGAAAGTGGAAACGGAGTGTCTTAACACTAGTTTCACTCTCCGTATGCCGATATGCGGGATACATTGTATGTTTATTTAAAAATAATAAATAAATATATAAATTTAGATCAATATATTCATAGTTTTGTAACAAATATATAATATGCAAATGTTTATTAACTGCCCCACTTTCTCATTATAAATGTTAAATAGTGTAATGTATGTATGTACAACTGTATATAATTACGAGTATATGAACATATCACATTTTAATGCAAACCATATTACCATTGAGATACTAGAAGATAAACTGCTGGATTTATGCTTAATAAGTCAACAGTCTTACACACACAATAATTTGTTCCTCTTTTCACCTCGTCCACTATCATCAACCTCTTTAAACATGTCCTGTGGTAGTACTCATACTTTTTAAATAACTTCCCGCTAGTATCTTCGTTGCTGTACTCTTAAAGGTCAACCGACCTCAACCGAGGTGTCTCCATACCTTAGTAGCACTACCTAAATGGTACCTCTTGCTTGCAAATATATAAGTAAATAATAAAATCGTTATTAATATCATTCACCTTTATGAGGATAAAGTATTTTTTATTATTATAGATCCACAGTTTTTTTTTCCATGCATTTTTAGAGTTATTTTAAAGGTGCTACATAACAAAAATCATCGCTCCACTTTGGCTAACAAAAGCGAAGGGAAAACCATTATTTCTCACGTAGTTGTCATATAAACATTGCTCATGCTAATAGCCAGGTTTAAGCAGAATCAAATTTAATATGAGACCAGTCCTAGCGCAGTGGCACAAGCATGTGACTCAAAGCGTTTGACAGGTGTGGATTCAATTGCTACTCGAGGCAATGAAATATTGATATATGTGTATAATATAAGGCAAAAAAACATATTGAGTACCGCCACTCAAACCTCAATGCCTCCAGAATTCGGAGGAAAGTGGAGAGTGGAGTGTCTTAAAATAATTTCCCTCTGTCTACCCTGCTACATGCTAGATACAGCGTGAAGCTGAAAAAAAAGTTATTCTAATAAGTTAACTAGCAAGTTCAACTTCTTTTACAATGTACAGCGGAAATTATATATATACATGTAATAATAATTGTATGAATGAACAGAAATTGCGAAACGAAAGTGTGAATTACGCACATTTACCGTAACGTACGGTGTAATTGCTCCGTTATTTTACATTTACTTTTTACTTACTGATATGCCTACTTTACTATTACGATAGTGATTGGCGTGAGTATGGACCGACTGACTGTCGGTGCGCAAGATGGTTGTGGATTCGAATTCGATTCAGAAAAGTGATTTTTAATAATTATGATTACTTTTTATAATATATTTCCCGATTTTGTAAGTTTACAAGTTTTATTCAAAGTAGATCATTTCTTTTTTTTTAAGTGTTATTCCACACTTAGGAAAGCAAAATACTTATTTAGAAAACGTATAAAAA
>DVQK01000072.1:0-16342 GCA_018231685.1 Heliconius clysonymus
CTGCCTACCCTGCTGTGTGCGGGATACAGCGTGAAGCTGATTTATTTTATTTTATAATACGAAAATGCTGGTAAAGTAAGGAAAGATAAAATAAGTACATAAGTTGAACTTCCTGAAAGATTGTAATTTTATGAAAAAAAAAAACAATGTTTTTGTTTCATTTAATTAAGAGACTAGGATACTAGAGTACTTGTATGTATTTTTTTAGTATAATATGTATGTGAAATTTTGCAGGCTCAATTTGACCCACATCAGAGTGTACGATTGAGTTGAAATTTGGTTTACCACCTCAGTTCTGATGACAATTAAATTACATATAATCAATATTGATAGTAATCTAAAATCGACGCAACATAATGTCGGATAACAAATTTTTGCACAGCTTCCCTAATATCGGTATCAAATGAAAGAGCTTGATATATGATAGAAAACCTACAAAACTTATTATTTATAAATAAATTTAGCAATTTTTTTTTATAAAATTATTCTTTTTAGCTTCATGCCTTGTTTATATAGTAGGATAGGCAAAGTGAGTCAAGTGGCAATACATTCAGTTTTTCGTTATCTCCCTGAATTTGAGAAATTTTGAAGCTTGTGGCTTCATAAAGAAATATATTTTTCATTGTTACAAATAATTATAATAAATTTAAAAAAAACCGGACAAAAAAAATAGTTCCGTTTAGAAATTATTGGTCTCATGCTTGCCAGAGTCCTTTCATATGATACCTCACTTGAACTAGCGATTTTAATACCAAATTTTGCCCCCCTTTTTTTAGGATTTAACTACAAATTTTAGTAGTTTTTTATATATAAACGGCCATATTTTTTAAAGTTATGTCATGGAACCTTAGATCTGACTATATGGTTAAAATTTAAACTATATATATTCAAGCATATCTAAAATAAAGGCTTTCGAGAGACAGACAGACAGACAACAAAGTGATCTTATAAGGGTTCCCTTTTTCCATAAAAAGTATGGAACCCTAAAAAGGTCTTATTATTTGAACCGGCAAATATATTTAATAAATTTAAACACCGTCCAAACTGCCACAAATTATAAATCTAAACAATTGTTACTATGTTACACCCATTGAGGAAACATAAATAACAAAATTTCATATACAAATGTGAATCATTATTTAGTGGATGCTAATATTCCGCGTCAATTTGGTCAAAGTCGTAAAACGTAGAAGTTCGTAGACCTGTCGTTTGGACACTTAGATAAGAACTATGTATGATGATATCTATCTTTGTATAGATAAATAAAAATTATCTAAGATAATAGATGAATATTGAATAAATATTATGAAATAACATTCTATAGATATAGGTGTAATATATATATTAATTATTCTTTACTATTTATTATAAATAAGTTTTACACACTAAGAAGAAAATCGTGTTGTATTTCTATTAGTTTAATTATTTAATAGAAATGTAATAAGCAGTAAGAAAATATTTATAAATGTATGTAATGGTATGGTTTGAGGCCATCGTGGCACATGGACACAAGCGTGGTACTTTTAACGTGACGGTTGTGAGTTCAGTTCGCACACCTACGAATGAAATATCTAATATTTTCATGTTCTTGCTCTAGTAACGAGACAAAATGTGGCGTTGAGTTCAGTCACTCAGTACACGAAAGAGGAGAATGGAGTGGCCAAACTCAACGTTTTCCGCATCCTTCTATGCAAGATAAATCGTGAGTGACGCCAAAAAAAAAACAAAGAAATATTAAATTATAATGCTAAGTCCTCATAATAGATTGGTTAAGTGAATTTGATTGTAAACATGCGTTATTACTTTACCATTACACTTTGTTCGGCGTGATACATTCTCATTGTGTGTACTTCTACGGTTTAGTTGCCTGTATGACTCTATTATCTAATCTATGTATATAAAAATAAACTGTCTTTCTTATATGACAAATTTTGTATGATCTCTGATTTATTAAATAAGTAGTATTTAGTTAATAATGAAGCAGAAAAAAAACAAATAAGTAATTATATGACGCCGGGTAGGCTTCTAAAACTTAGTGATAAGACACTACGTTCTGATACAGAATTTTTGAGACTTTGCACGTTAAGTGACTGAACGGCGTGCTTTGTCTTGTAACTGAAGCGAGGAAATCATAGTATTCCGTTATCTCAACGTATAGAACCTACAGCAGTCGCGATAATAGTCAGACTGTGACCCTCATACAAAGGGTCTTATGGACAGTGAAATTTGGCCTAAGTCAATTACAGTTATGCCGCGCATTTAGTATATTATCTAATATATTATCTTATATACAAATATTATTATTATATTGAAACTAAATTTTCTCCTTGTAATAATTCTGTCATCATGAAACTTGACAGGTATACTACGACGACGACGTAGGAGTCAATATAATAATATGGTATTGTCGAGGTGGTCTGCCAGCTCCATCAGGAGCTAGGCCCTGAATAGTGATACTCTTCAAAGCTTACTAGTAAGCCGCTCTAGTTTAGGCTCATACGATTTATATCTCCCGGCACATTTTGTAGCACTTGTAGCATTTGTATACGGTAAAAGCGTGTTTTTTAATTTTTTTTTACAATGCCATAATCTATAACGTTCAATAAGACATCGGTTCATCCAACTCAATCCAACCAAACGAGATTTCGTTATTCAATGGAATCAGTTCTCAAAATACACAAACAAACACATACATACTTACGGCGTGGATCTTCGTTTTTTTTGCTTTAAAGTTATTTTGGAAGCACTTCGTTCTGTACTGACGCGGGACATTTCACATACGCCTTTGATGTTAATTGAATATAGAGTGAATTTTCTAATGAGTTTTGCCCTTAATTGTATCAGTTTTGGTACTTTCGAGATGAAAGCTGCCATTTGTTTCGTATGTACATACGCTGAGCTTTTGAGCTTAATTTTGATTTATAAATCTATTTGGATGATCTTCGTGTATGGGGATTGGTTTAGTTGATTTTTTTTGTGTTTTAAGCGTTTATGTTAATTGTAAAGTATGGATGGAATTTCAGTTTATTTTCAGTTGTCGTTTGTATTGATATATTTTGAAACAGCTACTTCTTAGTAGAGTGTCTGTCGAGCTGGTGGTAACTTCTTGTAAGAATGACACTACTGATATTTTTATGTAATTTTTACAATGTGAAACGCTTGTAGTGACCTAATTAAATGTATGAATAATTTAAATTTTTATTTTTATTTTTAATAGATAGGTTTCATGTACAACAATTGCGCAGTTTAAATTTGTATTAAAAAGCTAATTTGATTCAGTACATATGGTATAAAATATATTTATTACAAAAATTGGGTTAATATTTCATCAATTTGAAGCTTATTGTATTCAAAAATTAATTGGGCAGTTATATTAAAAAAAAACTCATCTATACAATGTCAGACATTTATTTCTTTTATTAAAAAAAAAAGAAAGTATATTACCCCATAATACATATAAATTTTCACATTATGCAGATTAATCACACGCGTAGACTAATTCAAAAGAAGGCGCAACGCGAGAGGCGTTTGGCGTTCAAATATTTTGAGGCTTTCTGGTTCTTAAATATTCTTAACTTAAATATGTATATATGTTTATTACAATAATATCTCAATTAGTTATCAAGAATGTGAAGTATTTTGACACATTTTGTGACGATCAGTTTGAGTCTGTTCGTTGCCACTTTCCACTATAAATCTATTGGTCTATTATATAAACGGTCGAGGCGTCTGGCCGTCTGCTCTGCATATCGAATGGTTTATTATTGTTATTTATATTATTAATATTGCCAAATTTCATATAATTTAAATGAGAACAACGTTTTTTTGATTTACCAATTTGTGTTAAATTTATGTTTACGGTTGGTTATGTACGCACTAGCCATGTACAAATTTATAATAAATAACGAAAATGTTTTAAGCGTTATGATTCGATAGTGATTTGAACATGTTTTTCTATTTATTTTTTTTCTTTTTTAAACATTTTTTTAAAGTGTTATTCCACACATAAGAATTTAGTTTTTCTAAATATTTCTTTTTTTCTGGCGCTTTATTTTTATTAGGGTAGTGAGAAGGAAGCGCCAAATTTTACGGCCTCTGTATACTTCCTTCACTCTTCACTTTCACTTCATACATACCCTCTGGGGAGTCCTTTACGTGACCTTCCTCCAGTAACATTGTTTTTTGGAGTCAACCGAGGAGTCCTCTTGCTTCTCACAAATATTACAAATGCTAAGTATCAACACAATAAGTCGGTAAAAATATCAACGCAGTGCTATAAGACGTATAGCTTTATAGTACTTTCTTAGGACAATTGACGTAATTATTCAGCCTACCTATCTATGAAATAACCTTTAATTTAATATATCACTAGGTATATATTTCTTCTAAAATGGTGATAATGAAAAAACGCAAGTTTAGAATTTCATCTTATGATTTCGTCATGAAAGCAAAAATAAAATAAAAAAATGTCATGTCAATGAAAAGCTGAAATATGTCAGCTTTTCTCTGGGCTTAAGTTAAGTAGGCAGAGAAAATTTACTGTTAAGATTCATCCTTCGATTCGAGATATTGCGTGTTGAGTAGCGGCACTTATTTCTGCTCTTCGTCTACGAGCACAGCGGGTAAAATTAGATGGACTGTATATAATATTTCCCCTGAGTGGGAATCGAACCCACAACCGTTGAATTTACAGTAAAATGTTATTCCAATGAGCCGCAACGGCTTCTGCACATATTTTTTTCGTAAAAATGTCGCTTTTATTAAACGTACGCGCAATCACCTAAAATAAATCTCGAGCCATCGAAACTAGAAAGGTGCGTTCGGACATAAATCTAGTAGAAAACAAAATAAAATCGGATCCGTATCGAGTTACGTATCTGCGAATCGAGTCATGAATTATTCATGCGATTTATAGAATCAATGGTCTTTGCTGGCCGTTAATCGATTGTTGCCAGTATTTGTGATAGAAATTTGGTAAATATTTATATAATTTTTATATATTTGTATGGATTACAAAATCCATACAAATGTAGTTAAATTGTTTGTTTTATATGTGGTAAGGTCTGGAGTAAAGACAGTGGTTGCGGGTTTGTATAATATATTTTATACATGCCTATCCATCCCGCCATATGCAGGGTTTTATTTTATCAGTTAAGCTAAAAAACTCGTACACTTTTTTTAGCTTATTGTTTTTTTACTAAAATGTCGGAAAAAGGGATGGAACCCTTTTTCCGACATTTTAGTTCTTCACTTTCCACAGAATTATCGAGTCTTTGCGTGTCTTGAGTGTAACTCCGCGCTTTGCCTTGTTACCATGACGTGGAAATGACAATACTTCGCTTCCCCGAGTAAAAATGATGAATTTTGCACGCTTGTACCTTTGGGCCGCGAGGGCTTCAACTTCTTGATTACTATTTTATGGACTGAATGGCGGTACCTATCTTATTTTCGTTCCCCACTTTTTGCCAAATAGAGGTAATATAGGTATTGCGTGTTGAGTGGTGGTACTCAACGCCGCTCTCAGCCTCGACACCAGAGCGAACGGCGGCCTCTATAACCATATTCCGTTTAATTTTTTTACCAGTTTAGTACATGGTTTTACAGCGATGTCATAAATTATACAAAAACAAAAATATTAGTAGCAATAAAAACTGCATAATTTTCATTATTTTTTTCTGGATTTGAACTTGTCTCTCTACATAAAATGCGAATATGTAAATGTTTTAAAATGCTTCGAGGCCTGAACGGAACGGGGGCATTTTGCCAATTTTCAATTTAAATTAGCATAATTTTGAGCCATAAATGTTGATTAAAGAATATTTTATTAATCATATTATAGCGTTAGTTCATGAAGATGTACAATAGAAAGTGTTATACCGGAAATATAAACTTAAACTTAATATTTTATTAGAACGATTTAGTGTAAATATGTATATAAGATACCGTTTCCTTAAATGGATATAGGCAATCTTTAGTTTATTAAATTCTCTTTTAATATAGAGGCCGCCGTGGCGCTGCGGCACAAGAGTGTGACTGTAACGCGGCGGTTGTTACTTCGATTGCCACTTGGGGAAATGATTTATTATTTATTAATATTTTCCTTTTTTCACTCTGGCACCGAGACAAAAGCCTGGCATTAATTTCCGCCATTCAACGTCTCGAAAAATTCGGTGGAAAGTAGTGTTTTAATACTAGGTTATCTCTGCCTACCTTGTTGCTGCGGGATACAGCGTGAAGCTGATTTATTTTAATTTTTTAAATATAGAAGTGCCACTTACTTTGATACCATATCTGACCGTGGAAGCTAAGATCGTGGTCTCTATGCCCACTCGGGAAAATGAATATATTTATTTCTTTACATTTTCCTGCTCGTATGGATATAACAGTGTGTTCGGTTCCGTTGTTCAGCTCACAATGACAAGAAAAGTTTGTCGATATGGAGAATTCGAAGCCACAGCCGTCATGCTAACACGCATATGCTATGCTGCTGAGCCATGATGGCCTCATTTTTAACTTAACGTATCTATATGCCATATCGATCCTTCAAGCTAAAAACAAAGCTAAAGCTTCAAAAAAAGCTCATGAATGAAACATAATTAAACTTTCAGACAAAGCCACATCCAGCTAATAGTCAAATATTTTTATCTGTTTTATACTATACGTATAGATGGGTAATCTATACGTGAGGTGTTGAGTGTTATATTACAGTAATTCTTATATGAGGTGTTAAAATATTTTATTACTTTACTATTACTGATAAATTTAGATTGAAAAATTTTCTCAAGCAGGAGCAAATCGCGAAAGGTTGTGAGTTCGATTCCCGCTTCAGAAAATAAAATGTTTAATATTTCCATGTCCTCGCTCAGGTAACGAGGCAAAGCAAGAATGTCTTAACACTAGACAGCCTCTGCTTATCCTGCTATATACAGTGTAAAGCTATAAAAAATCAACATGCATTTTAAAATTTGGAAAATCCTAGTGTTATGACCTCTACATAGTCTCTCAAGCTCAATTTCGGTATGAAAGCTCCGAGTAACCAAATACACCCATAAGCTATATTTACTGATATTAAGACAGGACAGGAGTAACCACGTGCTCTCGCATCGAAGGTCTGCCGGGAAGTGGGTCACCGTGCCCTTGGCGTAAGCAAAACAACCAACTGACGCGTCGTCCTTGGGCGCTGGTTACATTATTTAGGGTTGTCAGTTATATATTTCGCATAAGAGATGCGAACGTTTCATATTGATAATGGTTTTTTTTTTTGTTTTTTTTTGTTACTTGAGTAGACAGAGAAAATTTAGTATTTTGAGAATATTTAATAAATTAAAAAAATTAAAAAAGTAATATACGTTTTTAAAACTAAAAATCGGTAAACTTTCGAAAGAATATAACTAGACAGAGTTTAAATAATAATTTATATTTATATATATATAACAAGCGTATCTTTAATAAGGAAAAAACTCTAAAATTAACTCAAATTAAACAATTCAAAACAACTTCATTATTCTAATAACATGAATTGGTTTCTTGCAATAAAGTGTAAAAATATATTGCTTATAGCATCGGGACTCGGGTCACCTCTGCGCCGGCGCATGCTATGGGCAGGTGTAGTGCATATTGCAAATACGTGGTTTTGTTCCACTCTTTTTTGGTAATATTGTAATTTTTTATAGGTTGGTTTTTTTATTACTTGTATTTTTTTTTTGATTTTATGAATACTAGTTCTTCTAATTCTAGAGGCATTGCGTATTACCATAGCGAGTAAATGATAATATTAAATATATTATTGCTTCGAGTGGGCAGAACCCACAACCGTCGCGTTTAGAGTCGCGCACTTACGCACTTGCGTCACGGCTTCCATCACATTTTACTGAATTGAACCCGCAACCTTTGTTAGTAATATCTCATCTGAACCACAATGGCGTTACATTCCAGATGTTTCAAAAAATTTTATACAACTTTTTACGATATTAATATCAAAGATCCCGACGGTCACCTTCTATGGCGTATGCATTAGACAGGTGTACGGGATTGGGGTGAATCAATGCTGATTTTTTTGTTTCTGTATAACTAATTTATGCTCGCAGCTTTGCTTGCTGACAGTGGCTCGTTAAATTAAATCAGTTTATATTTAATGCAATGAAAAATATCAAAAATCGGGCGGAATATGTGGTAGTAGTGTCTTAACACTAAGTTTCCTCTGAAAAACAACTTTGATTATTGTTTCCTAGATAATTTTCAACTATAGTATTCGTTCTAATCTTGGGTTAGGTTCAAATCCTTGATTACTGATCTGCTAATAACTAGATCTACAGGCTAACTTTTTATAAATTAGTAATTTCTACGAAAATTGATTTTATTGTATGAATTATTTGAATAGATTGGAAACCACTAGAAACCATATTTCATAGAGTGAGCTTTTACACCGTCGCGTTTACAGCCGCACGCTTATGCCCTTGCACCCTAAAGACTTAATAATTTTCATATTTTTTTAGTGTTATTCCATATAAAAAATATACATTAGAAAACGTATAATAATTAGTTAGTCACCGTCCAAGAACCAACGCGTAAAAAAATTTCGTTTAACGAATTTTAACATGCAATATTTTAACGGATTGTCTTAGAACTAAGCATTTTTGCTTACATATTATGTAAGAGACAATATGTTAAAGGAAAATAATCAGTCAGGTGGCAATATGAAGACTGTAGGTTTACAAGAGTTGGAAACATGCGTATGTTTTTCTGCAATATCTATCTATAAATATCTTTTTTTTGGATATTTTTTTCTTTATCTGTATATTATAAGTTCTGACCCCTTGCCAAATTTTATAACTTCAGAAACTAAATCTTAACAGACTTACAGAAGAAGAACAATAATGATATTCTCTATAAGGGTTCCTTTTTATTCTTTTATGATACGGGACCCTAAGAAATAATAAAAATAAATTAAATTTACAAGTAATTGTAAGTTACTCCCTACCGGGAGTGTGTGATCTCGGCTGATTAATTAATTTCATTATGTTCTTTAAGCTGACTGTCGTGCAAATATTTAAACTCTTAAATTGGTTAACATTTTTTTTTAATTTTGTTTACACACTGTATTTGTAGAGGTATGTTTTAACTAGAGAGTTATTTTGGTTTTCTTTTTTTCATATAAACTTTGGCAATACATTTTCTGTTTAGGAGTAAGTACTTAGTATGTTTTTTTAAAAATTGCTAATTTTGCTCTTTTATGGTTTAAAATTAAACAGCAATGTTAACAATGTGTGTTTTTCTGTACTAATTTAAGTAAGTTTATTTTAGTTTTATAAGCAAGTAAAGGACTGTGTAGGTTTATTAAAAATATCAGATTTGCTGTGATTATTGAACGTGATTATTCGTGATTATTGATTGTTTTATTTATGATTTTTAGCTTAACTCTGCATTTTTCATATAGATAGGTAAATTAAATCTAGTGTTAAGACGTTCCGTTCCCCCATTACTGCCTAATTTTAAAGACATAGCCTGTTAAGTCCCGCACTCATTTAATACCTTGGGATGGCAAGGGAGTACTAATAAATGATATCTTCAAATTCTTACCGGAACGAGAAAAATCGCATTTTTAAGTTTTACGGTTCACGAAAACAAAGCTGCGGGCAGCCAGTAGTAGTACGATTAAAAATTATAATATTTGTTTATGAGTAAACATACATTTATATTATTTACGTAGGTTTCAAAGAAATCATGAGAAATCGCGTTCATTAAGGTATTAAAAGGATTAATGTATGTATGTATTTGCGTGCCATTGCCGTAGTGGTGTAATTAATCGTATCATTTATAATAGTCATGTAACAATATTTTTTAAGTGAAGTTTTTTACAATTTAAAAAATTGCCGCTACATGGTGTGTTTTGTACTTTGTATGTATGGAATGACGGAAATCATTATGTCTGTTTGTTTTATTTTATTTTTGTATTTATTATATTTTTCAGCTTCATGCTGTATCCCGCACATAGCATGGTGAACTGCTGGGAACATAGTGTTAAGACACTCCATTTTCCATTAAGACGCATCCGTTTCCCATTTTTCGGCGAATTCTTGACACATCACGTGTTAAATGGCGGAATTCAACGCCGGTTCGTAGTAATGCTTCAATTTTTGTGTCAGTACTAATGTTATAGAGCGCCGAGGTAGCCCATGTAGTTGTGACCAGATTCACTCAGGCACTTAAACGTGGCAAGTGTGAATTGCTTAAACTTAAACAGATTTCAATACATATATTTAGTGATAGAAAAATGTTGGATTTGCATTATAACAAAAGATACTTTATGTAGATTTCATCATGTGAAACACTGCCATCGTGCAATCTAATAACTGTAAATAAATAAAAACTAATATTATCTTCCTGTGTGTTAACATTTCGAAGTGTAGAAAATAATAATAAGCAACAAAAGTCACGAAAATAACTTATAGTTAATAATATTAAACTCATAATGAATGTTGGTATTTATCAATTGAATGTATAAGCGCGTGAGAATATGTGTTTTCTTGTTTCTTAGTTTATGGAAAAGACGACCATATAAGGTAAGAAGTAGCACAATATCAAAATGTAACCGTCTTTTTATTAGAATTTTTCTAACAGTAAGAATGTGGCGTTGAGTTCCGCCAATTAACACGCAATATCTCGAATTTGGGCAAAAATAAAAAAGTTATTTGTTACTATGTTCTTTCTTTTTTATTACTGTTATGCTCTTAAAGCGTGAAGAAAAATAGCAAACAAATCATAATAAAACGATAAAGAAGTCAGTGTAGAATAATTGTGATATACAACTCTACATAAAGGTTACAGGTTCAATTCAAAGATAAACTTTAACGTTTACCTTTAAATTTAATTAATTCATCACCTTTCTGAAACAAAGTGAAATAGAGAATGGAGTGTTTTGAGACTAATGTCTCGTCCTACTATGCATTTTTATTATTTTTAAAGTGTTATTATACACTAAGGATAGAGAAATATTTAAAGAAATCTCGACAAATATTAAAGGAAAATAGAAAGTAGGACCGTGGTTTTCAAGAAGCGCGTATTCGAGCACCAATATGTAATAAAACTATGATTAATCATATTTTGTAGAGTATGATTATTCACAAATTTGTTTCTTCAATTATTTTCTTATAAATGAAATATATTAAAAAGCATTCATATTTTAAGTAAATTTATAAAATTATTTACTACTAGCAAAATTTTATGGTGAAGTACTTACCTTCACTGATTTATTAGTAAGAGGTAACTGAGATTAAATTTTAAAGGCCTCAATAATGCTTATTTTTAAAGTGATAAAATAAAGATACAGATGCTAAGAACAAATAAATTGTAACGAGCATATAATAATGTAGACGACAAATGTAGCTTTATAAGGACGTATGGCTTATTAGTTACATCACTTGGCAGGTTTCATAGAGCCGCGGGTTCAAATCCCGCTTCATTAAAATTTAATACGTTTTCTAGAAAATGATTTGTCAGTTATTATTATTACAACAGAACATATTTATAGTTTATAATATTATGTCGGTATATAAAGTCGGTAACCGAAGAGGGACACGACTTTGAGCACAAAAACACGGGTGCGCCTTAATAAGTTCATCTAAAGCTTCTAATGAAATATCACACGACAATGATGAACATTTAAGATTTTTTAACATATTTATTAATATATTTGCCATAACTCTTATCCACTCGCGATAAGTGCCATTTTCCTTTACAAAATTATACGCATGTAGGTTTTAGTTAGAGGGAAATAAATAATTTGAGTGGAAAGATGGTGCGATAAGACCGTAGTAGGTACCTGAGATTTGAGTACTTATTTAGGGTTGGCAGTTCTTTGAATTAGAACAAATTTAAAAAAAAATGATATGTTTTTTGTTTCATGACAAGTAGTGTGTATTAAATTTTTCGTTATACTTATATCTTTGTGTGAGTAGTATAAATAAAAAATAAGATCAAAATTCGAATAAATATATATTTTTTATATTTTCTACGCTATTTTTTCGACCATTGTCTTTTAGACCACACTATGTCTTATTAGTGCGGGATAGTTAATAATTTAAGAATTTGAAGTTGTGTCCATCACGCGCAGTCATTGCAATGGCTTCTTTTGATATTTTTCAATATTTCAATATTATTTCAATATAATTTTTCAGTTTAGTTATTTAATTATGACGTTTTGAGTATGTTCTATGGTGAACTTTAGTGGAGGATAGATCGATAATATAATTGATATATTTAAAAAAAACACAACTAAAAACACGCTTTAATCGTGCCATTTTTCGTGGTCCTGGCCCCCTGGCCCCATCAGAACAGCTATATTCGAACATACAAATTATATGATCTCACACTTGAGTGGTTTGTTAGTAATCTCCAAAAAGTAACACTATCTGATCTCATATCCCTGGCTCTATGATCAAAATATCTCAATGACACCGTATTATTATATGGTCACCTAACGCTACATGTAACTAGCAAGTTTCATGATAATACAACTATTACAAATAGATCGAACTCTGTTAGTAGTCTGGTAGTCTCTTTTAGATTCTATTAGATAGTTACATAAGTCGACTTAATAACAACGTTTTAACTTTACACAAACAATAAAAATATATAAAAAAATACATGTAATAATAAACAATCTTCACTAATATTTAATATATTTAATTAAAAATTCGAACGGTTGGCAATAAAATAAAATAAAATTCAAATCTGCCTACCCTATTGCAAAAATCGTCAGTACTAAGCATTAAGATTCCCCTCACACGCCGCAGTCACCGGCACTACCGTGATTTTAATGTTTTCATTTATCCGCTTATTATTATCGCCCACGTCTGACGCCTGTCGCTTTGTGTGTATACAAAAAAAAGGAAAAAAATGGTAAAATTATAAATACTTAAACAGAATCTTCGATATTATACCAGTATGGTATTATGACAAAAACAGCATTATGCATCTCCCGTCAAACAAAGAGTAAAATACTCTTCGTTTAGAATGTAGTGTTAAGACACTACATTCTCCACTTTCCAAAATTTCAACAAGTTGTGTGTTGAGTATGATGGAACTAAACCCCGTATTTTCTTTAAAAAATGCGGGGTTAATGTCGGACAATAGATGGGAAATGAGGAGTGTGATTTATGAATATATTTTCTCTGGCTACTCTGTAAAATACTCAAGGTACTTCTAATCTACATACAAGAATAAATTAATAGATTTTTATTTTTACCTTTTCTAGGTATGCAAATTTATATTTTAATATTAATTTCTTTTTTTTTTATTTCACGTTGTATCCCGCATATAGCAGGGTAGGTAGCAACTTCGTGTGAGAGACAATCAGTTTCCTCTGTACCGTCGAATTTTCAAAACATAGTTTGCTGGGCTGTGAAACTCAACCAGAGCGAGAAAATGAAAACAATTCTTTATCTACAGTGGAATTAAGCATATTACCGTCATGTTGACAGACAGACGCCACTGCGCCATCGGAGCCTTCATATAAAATAATCGTCGGCTTCGCTATTGAATTTTCACATTAAAATGATTGATTAAATATTTCACGCTGTATCCTGAAAACTTAGTATTAAGTTAAGATATTCCGTTAAGCCACTACCGTTCTCTACTTTCCTCCGAATTCTACCATTATTACAGTTTACGTGATATGCCCAAATTTCTTTGAATAAAGTAAAAAGTTTTTACTTACTCTCACGGGTGGCGTGTGGAAGTCCGCAAAGGCGCTTTTACTTTGCCTAATATGTGTACACAAAATACAAAAAAATGGTAAAATATATAAATACTTAAATAGAATGTTCGATATTATACCAGTGGTCGTGGGTTGTGAAAAAACAACATTACGTATCTGCGGCTCGTAGAAAGAAGAGAGAAAGTAAAGTAAAGTAAAATATTCTTTATTTAGAATTTAGTATTGAAACACTAATATGATTATTATGTAACCTTTTAACGTGTACGGTCAATCTGTATGTAATAAAATCTAAGAACCTGAATTTCACATTTCTAATTGTTGTATCATTATGAAACTTGGCAATTATTTGAAGATAAGATGATAATACGATATTGTAGTACCATCGAGCTGGTCTGACGATGGAATTGGAAGATGGCCGATGGAACCTTGACTTCCTCCTATTTACTTTTAACTATTAATTTAATTAGGTCTTGAACTTAAGAATTTCTATGAAATATATATATAGTAAAAAATATAGCTTTATACGTATTCTTAATGTCAGTCAACTTAAAAAAAATAAATTGTAATATTTTTTTAAATAAAATGAATCGCTTTATACAAGGACACTGTGCATGCATCCACCTGACTCGTCTCGTCCCCGCATCCCGCAGGTACGGATGGTAATAATATCATATCGCTATACCGTATCTATCTTTTGTTGTGTTCTCGCGTCTTAGTTTAGTGCAAAGTGGATGTGGCAGTTTTGTTATATATTCTGTTTAGTTTTAAGTTTTTTATTTTATTGTCGTATTGAAGAAATTAATTATATATTATAATATTCCTAAAAATAGTGACAAACATATGATACTTTATCTTGGCTATCCAAGTTGCCGTTCTGATGATGATGATGATGATTTGATGGATTTGAGTATAGCAATTTACAAATTCAAGTTTTGAATCATCAAATGAACATAAAAGTACCACCGGAGGAACTCAGAAGGCAATTCTACTGAAAAGAGCCGGCAGTTGCTCTTTTCAATTTATATGATTTTATTTTCAATTTATATTATATCCATATTTTATTAAATATTTTAAAACAGTGACCTAGGCTTTACTTGTTACTTTTGTTGTTACAATTACTTTAGATTTTTTGCAGTGGCTTTAGAAAATATTGTAGAATTTCGAGTAAGGAAATTAAAATATTAAAAGATATTTCTTTCTCCCAGTCGGAAATTGAACCCACATCCGTCGCGTTTACAGTCGCACGTTTGTGCGCTTGCGCTACGACTGCGCCGTCCTGAGATGAAAAAATCCAGTCAAAGGATTTAAAATGACGCATCCACTATATTCCCATGATAGCTTCTTGTACTCCGATGCACTTTCGTTTTTATGAAGCCACCAAATTGGTTGTTGCAAGTTCAGTGTTTTTTTTCCATACATTTATCTTTATGGTCAATGTTGCATTGTGTCATATCCAAAGATATTTCGAGCTAAAAAAATTATAAAAAATACTTATATGGTTTTTGTAAAGGATCACTTTATCGTTACGTTGTGGTTACTAGTGAGGTATTGTTAGTTTGCTTTTTTTGCTGAATATATAAAAAATACTGGACAAGCGCGAGTCGGGCTCGCTTACCGAGGGTTTTATACAAAAATTGGAGGTCTCAAGTTTTTTCTGAAATTCAGGCTTAGCTTAACCAGAGCAATTTCATCTGATACCTCACTTGAACTAGAGATTTTAATACCAAATTTTAGCTCCCTTTCAAGGCTATTATTTTTTAGGATTTAACCGTGTATTGTTTTCAGATTTTTTTCCTGAACTAGTACTACCTGTAGATGCTAGGTGCAAAATTTCATAATTCTAGGTTAACCGGTAGTACTCTATTCATTTTTATTCCCTTTATAGTGACGAAATACGCATTTTTTTCCTGTAAACGGCCATATCTGTTTATTTAGGAAATCATGGGGCCGTAGATGTGGGCTAGGTATATGGTTTTATTTTAACTCAATATCTCCAAGCGTTCCTGAGATAAAGGCTCTTGACAGACAGATAGAAAGACAGACGGACAGCAAACTAATCTTATAAGGGTTTTTTTCCCTTAAATGGTACGGAACCCTAAAAAACTCTTCACGTGGTATCACACACATACTGAGTTAGGGAAAGGAAACTTAGTACTAAGGCGCTCTGTTAGCGTTACTACGAGATTTCCCGCCCGGTCGCTGTCAAGACCATCCCAGGTCAACAGCAATAAAGCCAATTCGAAAAAAAAGTTACTGCATGACATTACATATTGAATAGCGGCACTCAACGCGCTTTGCTTACCACGGCGAAGAAATAACATAAATCGAACCTAAAACCAAAGATTCGACAATCATAATGTTTTGTGTGAAACTTGTGTTTTGGTTAAGTTGTCAGAGATTTGTAGGTAATTCGTAAACCCACTACGGATTTGATAGTATGCCTAACAAATATTATTATGTTATTGAAATAAAATGACAAAATTGTATTTATATCATATACTAGCGACCCGCTCGCGGCTTCGCCTGCTGTAAGTACTGAATTATTCATGTAATGTACCTATGTTTGCAAAACACTTAAGATTACTAATGTGAAAATTATTTAAACCTTAATGCAACCCGCATTTT
>DVQK01000073.1:0-16325 GCA_018231685.1 Heliconius clysonymus
AAATAAAATTTTCTAAACTGATTTCATGTTAAAATTTTATCGCAGTTAACCTTAATACAGCATTTAATTTATTATTTTGATAATGAAATGTCTTAATCTCAAACGCGTGCTGTATTATAACAAGAACAGTAGAACAAGGATATGTTAATAGTTATGTAAAAAAGAATGCTAAATGTAAAGTAAAAAATATTAAGAGATATAAGGATATGCCTCAGGAAATTATTATAGTCCATCTATCAAACCAGTCTATTATGAAGATGTCTTAATAAATATTTCTTTTTTAAGCGCTTTTCTATTTATAATTATTTTACAACAAGAAATCCGACAACAAAGAGTCCCGACAACCGTTCTCGAGTGGGAATCGAGCCCACAACCTGTCGCGTTAACAGTCACACGTTTGTATCCCTGCACTATGACTGGTCTAACAATAATATATTGTTACAATAACTAACAATAATAATATATTGTGTTCTATTTTTATATACCGCTATAATTAAATAAAATATTTAAATTTCTACAACATATTGCATATTTGGGAAATAGTTCTCTAAAATATGCAGACAAAGCCACCTTTTATTAATTTATCTTAGTTTATACACAGTTTAGTGACAAAATTACTTAATAACTATTAAGCCTTGCATTAAAATCTTTGTAATAAACAATAAAGCAAATAATTTATGGTTTATTATTAATTATTATAAAAAATAAAACATAATTGTTTTTTTTTTTAATTATAATTGTAGTAATTATAAACTTCAAAGTTTATTTCTTTACTCTTTGAATTATGTCCAAAATTGTAAAAGTGACCAACAAATAGTAAATTGCGTTTGTACTAATACTAGAAAAAGAACAAATCGAATTGTGAAAAATTCTATTGTAGAACAATAGGGTAAATAAATACGAAGCGGTCGTAGAATTTCCAATTAGTGTCATTAACAATAGCCGACAGATTTCTTACTACTTTATATCCTCTCGCAACAAATGCGGGAAGCGCAATCTTTATTAATAATTGAATTCATTTATTCATGTAGTTATATTGAAAATATACATCGATATGTATTGTTTTCTTTTATTTAGCTTTAGATTATGACGAAATGAAAATATTAAATGAAATATTTAATATTTTCATTTCTTCATTGAGGGTGGAGAACGGATCGTCTTAACACTAGGCTCTCTCTGCCTACCCTGCTACATGTTGGGTATAACGTTAATTTTAAAAATATAATCATTAAACATCTGTATGCACCTTATGATACATTCAATTCGTGTTTTGTGTCAATTTATTTAAAGCAAAAAAATATATCTTTTGATTAAAATGAAGTGTATAAGTAAAAGCTTACTTACGATAAAGTAATAAATATTACCCTAAGAGCCTACTTAGAGTGTAAATGTTTCAGTACGTGCTAAGATAAAATGTAAATTAGTACTTTCTGTTACAATGTTTGACCTCACCTGAAAAAATAAACGTAGATAGAATATTCAAATTATAAAGATTTTTTATCCATGTGAACATACTGTCTGTAACTGTATAAACATTAGAATATTTTATATTAACTTTTGCTATGCATACCTATAATATAAATTAAAAAGTAACTCTGTCTGTCTGTCTGTCTGTTTAGCAATCAGGGCCAAGCCACTGATCCGATTGTGCTAAAATGTCATACATAGATACTTGACTTGGTATTCTCGATATATACTATTATAATATATTAAATAACTTTCAATTTAACATGCAATTTATTCTGCCATGTTAATTACAACCGTTGCTAAGCAACCGTGGCTAGGCAACAAGGAATTATATTGTTTTAACAAAAAGATGCCCAAAATGAGCTGAACGTTTACATGTCGTGCGCTGACTCAACCTTATGAGACACATAAAAACAATGTTTTACAAAAATATTGTCGTTTAAAAAAATCTATAAAATAAAAAATCTATTAGATATTATATTATTCGATTTTTAGTACGGTACTTTTTTTTAATATTATTTAAATATATTTAGGAATGAATTGTTGGTTATTTTAGCTCGGTTGGATAGTTATCTATACCGTTGTTATACTTATACTTAATAAATCGTAATTTTAATCTTATGCGATTTTGTTTGCTATTGCTCGCAAAAAATATCGTACTAATATAAAAAAATACAGTCGATTTGATAACCTCCTTTTCTTACAGAAGTCGCATATTCGACATTTACAATAAGAATAAAATGAAACCTACTATGGCCACAGTGGTTAGTAAACTAACCACCATATAATTTCTGTTATTTATCAGAAAGCAAAATAGAAAAAAAATGATTACAAATCATCTAAAGTAATACTAAATAACAAATAAATATTAACATCGTTACAAAATAAACACACTTACCTTAATTATAAAATTTCAAAGTTTCTCGGTAAATAAATTACACTGCACAAATTTTTCAAATATTTACAAAAATTTACTGCCGTATTTGATTTCTAAGAATTCTGCAAAATTCTACTACATATTACTTAAACATTCATAAAAATATAGGATATCATCATTGGATATAGTGGGAATTTATCTAAAATGTCCTCGAATAAGTGGTTAGTAAACCACCTAACCTAACCAAAAAAGGAAACAACAAAAGGATGTGTCCAAGGCTCTATTGGTGGGCCCACCTTTTGGAACGTTATATTAGATTCATTGTTAAAGAGGCTGGATGAAGACGGCGTACATTGTCAGGCTTTTGCAGATGACGTGGCGTTGGTGTTCGCGGATCACTCCGCAGACAAATTAGAGGAGAAGGTGAACACCACGCTGGAAACAGTCCTACAGTGGGGAAAAAGACATAAATTAAGCTTCGCAGCACATAAGACAAACGCTATGCTGCTAACGAATAGGACTAAGTACGATTTTCCCTGTTTATTCATGTCGGGAAGCGTTATCAACGTAGTCGAGGAGATCAAGCTCCTGGATTTAGTGATTGACCGTAGGCTCAATTTTAAATCCCACATAATCTCTCAGTGCAAAAAAGCCGCAGATACATACAAGCAAATGGTGCGTGCAGCGAGGGTAACCTGGGGTCTTAACCCAGAAGTCACAAGAACCATCTACACGGCAGTCGTGGAACCCATCATGACGTATGCAGCAAGTGCCTGGTCTCAATCTACTGATATGCAAATGAATCGGAATCGATTGAATGCGCTCCAACGAGGTTTTGCCCAAAAGATCTGCAGGGCGTACAGGATGGTATCTTTAACATCTGCGCTGGCTCTTTCAGGGTTATTGCCGCTTGATATTAGAATAAAAAAACATGCGAATCTGTACAGAGCAAAAAAAGGATACTGCAAAGATTATCTACCATCAGGAAATGAGCTTGAATTAAGAAAAAATACCTACCTAAACCAACCACACCCGTCAACACACATAATCATCGATTTCGAATCACTGGAGAACTTAAACCCTGACACTATCACACTGTTATGTACATTAAAGGCCCTCGGGCACACGGTAACACACAATGTTATGTACATTAAGGGCCCTCAGATCTTCACCGACGGTAGCAAAATAGAGGGGAAAGTAGGAGCAGCCTTATCTCGATGGGAGGAAGGAAAAGAGTTATCCCACTCAACACGCAATGTCTCCAGAATTCGGCAGAAAGTGGGGAACGGAGTGTCTTAACACTATGATCCCTCTGCCTACCTACCCTGCTGTATGCGGGATACAGCGTGAAGCTGATGTGATGATGATGATGTTATATAATTTTAATTGAGGCCAGTCGTGGTGTAGGTCACAATGTGTGACTGTAAAATCATCTGGTTGTGGGTTCGTTCCCGACTTGAGGAAATGAAATATTTATTCTGTTGGAAGTGGGGATCGGAGTGTCTTAACACTAGGTTCCCTCTGCCTACCCTGCTGTGTGCGGGATACAGCCTGGATCTGATTTTTTTATGATTAACACTGTAATTATAAACTGGAAAGATTTCTTTGGTTGATTATGATAACAATGTTTCAAGTATGTAAAATCTTTGTATATAATTGAAAATTCTAAATTATTTGCAGTCGATTACGATGTTCATTGGAATATTTTAATATGATGGAATATTTTATAAAAATATTTTATTCTATCGATGAAATAAAGCAGTTTAGTACATAAGTTTCATTGAAAAGATAAACAGTATTTCTCTAAGTAATTGAAATGTTAAGCTTTTAGATAAAACAAACAAAAAATATTGTAATAAATGCTTTATTACGAAATTAAACTTAATTAGCGTTATTTTACAATTACTTTATAATCATCGTTACTTTATAATCATTGATTAGCAAATGAAATAAACAATAATGATTCAGATGCATACATTGGCACAATTATATATAAGTCAAAATATTTAATAAGCAAAAATTATGTTTCAACAGGTTCGTCATTGACTTCATCAACAAAATCAGCGAGCATGTCGTCCACTGAGATTACATTCTTAATAATTTTACTATCGTTTGCTGAATCTACAGCATCATTGTTATCGTTAGATACGTCACCATTTTGAATTATTTCATCATTTTTCACATCACCATTAGTTATAGAACCTTCTTTAAGAGAAATTTTATCATCGTCATTGCATTCAACAACTTCAGATTCTTTATTATCTGTGCCGCTGGATCTTTTTTCTTCTTGAGAATTTTGTGCTATTTGTCCGCAAGTGATTTGTACATCATCTGTTTCATTAGTACTAGGTAAGTTTTCATCATCATTTTTTTCTAAAATTAAAACTTTTTCATCTCGTTTATTGCTAAAATCGTAACTAATTTCCGGTGAAATTGTTTCTTCTATTGCATCACTTGATATATCTAATGGCAGCTGTGTGGGTGCTTCATGTATAGGAACATTATCTTTTATTTCAATATCACTTACAGTTTCTTTATGTGTATTTTTACTATCAACGACTTCGTCAGTTTCAACTTGACATACTACTGTATCTTTGTTACTATTATCAAGTTGAACATTCACTTCCACTTCACTTTCTATTCCATTTTCTACAATTTTAGATGTTTCTGTAACCTCAATGACCATATCTTCATCTGAATCATCGCTTATTTCTACAGAAGGTTCTATTTCTTCACTACTCAAACTTATCTTGTCATCTTCATCTCCATCGTCTTTACGAAGTTTTTTACTTGACGGCTCATCTATTGCTATTATTTCTTCTTCTGTTTGCTCTTCTGACGGTAATCTGCGTAAATGTAAAGTTATAAACAATTTAATTGTTCATGAATGGTTAAATAAATACAATATGGATTCGATATACATGTTATAATTTTTATCTTCGCGTACGAAGATGGAGATGGTGGAAACATTGCGTGTTGAGTAACAGAATTCAAAGCCGCGCTTTGTCTTTTTACCAAAGTGAGAAAATAAAAATAATTAATAATAACTCCTCATAAGCATCGAGCCCACAATTTTTGCGTTAACAAACTTGAAATATAAAAATCACTTACTTATCTTTTCCCAACAAAGATTCCAACGCAGCTCTGTTCTTTTCTGACATCTTTTTTCTTTTATTGCTTGGTTTTACAGTTTCTTGTGGTATTTCCATAGCAAAATTGATGGATGGTGGGGAACAGTGTAAGTGAAGTCTTATGTTCAATAGGGCTTGGGTACAAAATTTAGATATCTGCAAAATAATATTAATTATTAACAGTTAGTGTGTTTATTTAATCATTTATTTATTTACGTGATATTAATATAAATAATAGTTTATATTATGTTTTTTCTTAGTAATAATAACTTACAAGAAAAAAAAAAAAAATATCGAAAAGAAAATTGTATGCCGGGTGGTATACAATTTTCTTACGATATAAATAATACTATCTGTGTAATATAAACGATACTGCCTTTAATTAAGATTTCTACAAAAAATGTAGTTACTAAATGCAACGTTCATTTACTCAAAAGCACTACACAAAAAAGTCTTGCATTAATAAAAAAAATTAAACAATATTAAGAAAATGGACAAAAAATTAAGTGTTTCTACAGTTTTCTATATAATAATATTATAAATAAACAAAAAAACTAGGCTCACCTCAGTATTTTGCATATTTACTAAAATACTATACAATTGTAAACAATATTGTGTGGGAGGGGGTGTAGAATTAGGTGTGGTCTTTCTAGTAGCTTCCAAAACATGTAGTAATGAAAGAAGATAATCATCTTCATATGAAACATGGTTGAAACATTCACGGATTATATTTTCTTGGAATAGCTAGAAAAAAAATATTAAATTAAATTATTGAAAATTAGCACCCAAAAAAAATTATTATTCGTCGTGTACTATTTTATTATACGAATATAACTCATGTATTTAATAAACTATAAACACTACAGGCTGATTATTATTTTTTGAGTATTATAGCCCAAAATAAAAATAATTTTTTTTAGAATACATACAAAAAGTCCTTCTATTTATTAATAAGGACTTTTCAAAACAATACTCTTATTGATCATAAAATATTTTAAAATATATGTCATAGAAAATAATACCTTATGAATAGCTGGTTTTAGAGATCGGCCACATACAGTGAGGAACGCTTCAGCACATTCAAGAGCTGCCAATGCTACTTCGTTATTACTTTCTTCGGACCTGTAAATATTTATTAGATAACTTTTCCGCCCATTTTTATACATTATTAAATTATTAGCTTCGCGTTTCATTCTTTAGGGTTGATGAGAAAACTTACTGGCAAGGCACGCCATTATTAAGTAATATTTTTTTTTAGTTAGCATAAAGCTTCTACACTAATCATACCCCCAAATGAATAGAACCCACAAATGCCTCGATTACAGTCGCTTGCTTGTGCCCCTGCTCCACGAGGAAGGCAGCGTGAAGCTAACAAATTAAATAAGCGCCTTATAAAAACCTATTAAATATAAAATCTTACACATTAATTTTATTCTTCTCCCCTGGCATATGAGCGGATATAGTGCTCTGTTGCAATTGACTGTTTGCTAATTTTCGTTTAGCTTTTTTACTTAAATGTTTCGTTGGTTGGGGGCCCATCTGAAAAAAATACGCAACGTAAAACCTCTCTGTTTCTTAACAGTTTTATATGTATGGGGCATTCCGGTAAAAAAAGTCGAGGACCCAACGTGGTTTACCACCACCGGTTTAATTAAACAGTTATGTAGAGTGCCACTATAACGACTTATTAAGTGTTATGCATTTATTCATTTATATTATACAAAAAACTTTAAACATTATTCACAGCTATTAAGATACAGTCTTCGATCAACTATACACATTACATATACACTAGATTAAGGATATAATCTAAAAAACGCCTCGAGAAATAAGAGCACAAAAAATTGTTGTGTTCTTATTTTAAGGTCCAACTTTAGCCAATGAGTGGACGTGCTAAAATGCCTCAATGTGCTTTATAAAATCATCACCTAAGCGCCAATAGTAGCCAGACCTTCGTTATTTTATAAAGCTTTGAAAGTTTCTGTGTGAATAAACCCAACACTAGTGAGTGCTATCAGGGAATATGAAGTTTGAGTGGTGGTTACTTTGGCTGTTATTAGATAACTAATATGCTAAAAATAGTACCTAACTTTCGGTAAATAAAGCTCCATTTTCTAATATTTTCGTGGGAATAATATTAGAAATGACGTTGTACATTGCCAGACACTAAAAAACACATTATCTAAAATAGAGACAATATGAAAATATAACCATTTTACTGAGAAGGTAGTCTAGTATCTTAACGCTGACGTGGTAGTTTTATGGACACTTTGCACCCGTGGGCTCCCTACGACCACCTGTCACACACTAACCGACGCGTAAGCTCGTTACAGTAAGGTACTGAAAGCGGCGCTTAAATTTAACGAATACCTGAATCCATCCATCCATGATTTCGGTTTTTTATACGTTTGCTTCATAAGTATTTTTTATTTCTATCAATTAAAAAATATAAAAAAAGGAGTTGTTTTAATGGGGAACGGAGTGTCGTAACACTAGATTCCCAAATTCCCTCTAGGTACCCTGTAAAGTGCTAAAATAGATGTAAAAAATCAGAAACTAAAAAAAACCACTACTCACAGTAAGCTCCACAACTTTTTTTCGCGGTATGACATCTACAATGATGTGTGAGGATAATTCATCTTCCCATGAGCTATTATCGTTTGTTTTATGCGAACGAAGCATTGTAAACCAATATGTTAACGTATTATACGCTGATGTACGAACTTTTCTGAAATAGAATAACATTTTTTAAATTCTAAATACATATTATATCAACTATGTTCTCTTAATTAATACACATATCGCATAAATATTGAAAAAATTTGAAACAATGACTACGAAAATATATTTTATAATTAATTTTATATTTTACTACAAATAGTGAAATTATTTAAAAATATACTTAATTTTTAATAAAGAATTAAAAGTGTAATATAATGAAAAGATCACCGGTTGGTCACTCGACCATGGCCTACATTGATGATCAATCAATTTGTCACTTAAAGTATCTAAAAGCTCAGTTATTTTATTTTCTTTGAGGCTTTCGCCCTAGTTCATCCTTAGTTTCCAGCCAATTTGATATACCTCGCATTTTCTAAAAGCACCAAGTTTCAAAAACGTATCAAACCAAGGCTATGACTCGCCGCCGACTGGCACTACAGTGCTAGGAATATAAAGTTCCATGACCAGCAGAACCACGTCAGCAACAGCAGGGGCATAGGTATTATTAGCATCATCATCAGCCGAAGAGAAGCAAACCGGCCCCCAGGTATGAGTAAAATATACGCATCCCATGCTTGTAGTGCTAGTCCCTGCTCGCTTCTACGTGGATACTAAACCTATTATTAATTATTTGTGGGAATCCCCAAAAATACATTTGCTTTTCATTAGGAGTGTTACATAATAATAAAAATTACTATTATTTTAAATTAATGTATTAACCGACTATTTGTTGATAACGAGTTAGCGTTATTTTTTGACCTATAACTACAAATTGTGGAATATCATTATTAAATGATGATAAATTAATATATGACATCACAATACTTATAGTTAGTTATATAACGTCTACAAAATATAGTCGTTGCAATTTGCGAACTCCTACATTGACATATTGCAATATAATGTAAAAATAAATAACTTCCGCTGGTGATTACGTTATCATCATCTAGATCCCCCCTTCCCCCTTTCCCCATGTCATCAAAACTAAGGCAAAACAAAGACCCCAACCAACAAAGACTATAGTGCTCACATAATGCTTGAACAGCCCCTTAAATAAGAAGTGACATGCTTAATTTCCCGACCTGACTAAAGCCTTTGCCTCAGACCAGTACAAGAAACTGAGCAGAATTTTTATTATACTTGTTAAATAAATAAATTCAATTACCTGTTCTCTTCACTTGGATTGTCAGAACTCCATCTCAATGTTTGCATCACTAATCTGAATACTAACGGCGAGAATGGTATTAGGTTTGAACCTAGGCTAAAAAACAATATATTCTTTATTATTATATTTAAGTGTAATAAAATGTTTTTAATAAAAATATATAATAGTTTTTTTTTTAGTTGTTGAGGCCCACTCAAGGAATTGAAATATTTTCATTTCGTCTCTCACAACCATCACATTTGTAATCAGATACTATCCCAGTGCATCAGTGTGAGGCCCCTTTTTCCTCAATAAGGTATATATTATTATGTGTAATGTGATACTATTTTAAAAAAGGACTTACCACATAATTAAAGCATCTAAACTTCTCAAAGCTTGTATTTTAACATTTATAACATTCTCATCTAAATTTGCACTGCTTGTGACACTCAATGCTCTGACTATCACATCTAATATGATCCTAGGTTGTATGGGTTTTGCCACTGGATAGGTTTCCCTATTATAATAAATAAGAACTTTATATTTATGGAATTGGTTATTTTAACCATATATAAGAAAAGGTCTAAAATCTACAGTCGGTATGCTAATAAGCAATTAGAAAATGTAAATTTTTATTTTTCCTGTATTTAAAGTGTTATTCCACACTTAGGAAAGAAAAATACTTATTTAGAAAACCTATAAAAATTCTGAGTTTGAACCAGCATTGTCCCGATTTTGGCGAGATATCCCAAGATCCAGACATGGTCGCACTTTTCGTGAATTATTCCACGCATTTAGACAATTCTTTTTTAATAATTTTATTTTTTGTAATAAATTAGTAAAATTTCTAGAGATAAATATCCCGCTATTTCCCTAGACAAAATCTGGTAACGCTGATTTGAGACCCACGCATTTTCAATTCCGCTACATTCAAATTTTTATATGTTTTCCTAAATAATTATTGTAAATTTATAGTTTATAAAGCAGGAAAAATAAATTTAAGTTTCATAGAAAAGTTTTTAAATTGAAACTGTATTTTTAAATATGAGAAACAGAAACTGTCCTGATATGATGTCATACGGTCTTGCAAATAAAATGTCAACTGATAAACACAACTTTTGTTCATAGGTGTGGCTGCCCTGAAGTGAGCCAGAGACAGCACAGCTTTGATTTTAAGATTTTTCTTCTTACTTTTGAATATTTTCTTTCCAAGTGTACAATGTGCAAAGATTCAGAAAACCTAACTTCTGGGTAGCTTGAATCTAACTTTATGAGATTACTATTTTTATTAACTGATTTCATGAAGTTAGGCCTTTTTAAACATGTAAATAAAACATTGTTTCAGCCTGTTTCATTAGCATCAAGTTAAACAAAACAAGAAGTACATAAATATAATTAAATATTTTCTTTACTTACACCAACATAGCTTGAATCAATACAAACACATTTCTTAGTCTTATCTTTAATACTAAATTCTTATCTTTTACATTTTTCCCTAGTTTTGATACATCATTTAAGAATTCTGCAAGAGGAGATTTAGCTGACTCTGTCTGATTCTGGAAAATTTACAAAATACAATATAATAGCATGGTATGCACTCCTTTCTGTACTTTTTTCACTTCAACATCATACTTTGCTTATTAAGAGTAGGGAAACAAGAATAATAGTTCATTCACCTGGGTGGGGATTAAACAGCAATAGCATGCAGTCAGATGCTTTTCTGTTGCACCAGAAAATATATTATTAACAAAAAAAAAAACTAAAATTGTTTTCAAATGAAATTTATGTCAGTATTAAGAAATCTTAAGGCCATGAAAATAATTTTAAAGTGTTATTCCAGACTAAGGAAGAATAATACTTTGTAGAAAACACATAAAATAAAAAAAACACATAAAAAAATTACATAATTATATAAATATCACTACATTAAATTTTTTATATGTTCTCTACAAAGTATGAAAATATTTTTTATTACTGATGTTAATAACAACATTATATTCATTTTAAATACAATGTGTCCTCAACAATTACTATATAATAAAAGTAACTTACTGTATCAGTATCCTTATATATATCGACTGCATTTGGAAAAATAGCACTTATAAGACTGTGAGCGGCATTACATAAAGCACTCATTTGATCTCTCCAACTAGATTTAGGTGTAGCTGTCTTTTCTTTTGTTGGACGCACCTACAAGTATGAAACAATAGCAATTTTAAATTTTAAAATAATGTACATAGTTACATGTTTGTAATTTTATATGAAACTTATTTTAATATTTATTGATAAAAATGACTCAAGTGTAAAAAATTTTTTAGTTTAGTTCACATGTTGTTCTGCATATATAAAGGCAGGCAGATAGAACATAATGTTATTGATTCTTTGCTTTCCACTCAAATTTAAGACACTATATTTTGAGACACAAAAAAATTATGTTGTATTACTAGTATTGGAAAATGAAATAGTTGATCTCCCCAAGTGATGAATAAGATCACAATTATGCCATTCGCAGCCAGACATTTTCCCACTGCACCATAATGACCTCAATATTTCTATTCAGTAGTACTATATGTCTATATTTATAAAATAATATTTTAGTATCAAACCTATGACTTAAGATATATAAAATATAATAATACCTGCTGCAATGCATGTGCACATTTTGCTACTTCAATAACTCTATAATAATTAGAACTGCTTAGGAAACTCACAAAATAGTTTTCCATATTATGTCTATGTGACATACAATATTTTGGGAACCTAAAACAATTTAGACCATATATTATGAATAAAATCATTTACCTAGATAAAAAACAAGAAATAAACGAATGCTAATTCTACATTTACAAAAACTCATGATCTCAATTTTGAAATGCAACTATAAGAGAGATAACAAAATAATAAAAGCTCAAAAACAAGGTTATACAATACCGGTCAATAACATTTCGCATCTCTCGTAACCATGCGTTGCAGTTTGGTTCATTGTCATTCGGTAATTTTTGAAAAAATGCTGATAAGCCTTCTTTAATAGCGTCGCTATTATTTGGATCTATCGTACGAACTTTATTTAATAATTGATCTGAAAAAGTATATTAAGAATGTAATTATTTAACACAGAAAAGAAATCAATAAAATCACATAAACATTTGAAAGGTGTTTCGTAATTTATTTAAGTAAAGATAATTACCCATTTTAAAATAAATTAGTAACTAAGCAAAAACCATTTATTAAAAGTTAAAAACAAATGTTAACTTTTTCCACACTTCAAACACACGTGTTTTAAAAAAAACTATTTACTTTTATTAAACTGTCAAACGTCAAACAGAAGGTATATGATTGATAGATTATAACTCAACATACTATATAGTGCTTGTTTTTTCATATTGATTTTATTGCTGTTGACTCGGGGTGGTCTTTACAGCGTCTCCCGGCGGGAACTATATATTAGTGTTCTTATGATGTCCTTAATATGCAATGCAATACCTAAATGCAATATATTGTAATTAGCATGGTTGGTAGGTCGCACATTACATTTTTATTACTAATAATACATTTTTATTACTAATAATATTAACATTTTGTCTTATTATATATTCATTTTAAAATTGCATATTTTCCCACGTGATTTTTAAAAACGTAAAGCTGGCATCTGTTTATGCTTGCATTTGTCAATTAATCAGTTGTTTTATGTCAGTGTCAGCACATAAAGTATGGTGCTCGTTCTTTTCTAAACACGTATACAAGAATATTCCTAAGTTAGATGTAATTTATTAAACAAAATATTAATATTTACTTAAAATATAACATTAATGCTTTTAAAAATTTAGAATTATTAAGGATATACAATGTCGTTTGCTGGATTTAGCGAAGAGGATTTAAAGCGGATTAAGTCATCAGAACCAGCTCCGAATACCGGTACCTCTTATTTCTCACCTATTGTTACCTATTGCATTTTCTCATAGTTTTTTATATTTATGAAGCAATGCCTAGCGGCTAGCAACCCTTTGTACAAGAAACTTTTGATTCTCATGAAATATGCACGTCAATTAAATATGAAAATGAAAATGCTCTTTTTACTTCCAAGTATTTACTGTTTATGCAAATGTGTTTTTTTTTTGTTTAACATAAATGAATCAAAACTCTTGTAGCCAATAAATAGTAAACAAGCTATATCGCTGCTTAAAATGTAATAGTTACAAACATAATAATTTTATTAGTGCTTATTATCTAAATTATTTATTTTGTGGTAAATTGAGAACATACCTAAAATGACAATAGTATAATTGTACAACAGGATGTTAACTCTGATAACATAAAAACTCTGCTTGGATGTTATAAATATAAGTAAAAACTAGCATGATTTATTAAAAAAATTAAAGTTAATCAATAAGAAATATAAATATTGTTTTGAAATATTAATTTGATCTTGAAAAAATTTTTATGTCAATTATTTATTTCAGACTTGCAAAAGAAGAAATTATTTATAAAAAGAAATGTTTTAGTCAATAATATGGAGCTTAACAAACAACCTTTTTTCAACAAGCAAAGTTCTGATGACACAATAGATAGTGCCTTCGACAAATGTAAGCTCAGTTTAAAATCTCCAACAGATATAAAAAGCTTAAACAACAAAAATATAATATGTGAAAATATAAATGAATTAATAAATAATAATGAAGCAGCAATTATTAATGTAAATAATTTTGAAAACAATGAAAATGCAATAATTAAGAATGAAAATTCTAATGAAGATAATAGCAAAGATAATAATTTAAATGTTTCAAGTAGAAAAAATAGTGCTAGCATCACACCTGATGTTGTAAGATGTGTGGATAATTATACAGAGGATGATTTAGCAAATCATAGATTGAAATTAGAGGAATTGCAGCTACAACAAAAATTGATGGAAGAACAGAATAAGAAACGTAAGGAAATGCTTGCCAAGGCACTAGCTGACAGGTAGTTAATCTAATTATTATTATTAGGCCTAACAACATTTGTTACAATTAATTCATTTAAATAAAAATAAATTAATCAATAGCAATAACAGTTTACAAAATCTTAAAAAAAAAATGAATTTAAAAAAAAAATTATACAAGAAGAACAGAATAGTTATTTATATATGTTTAAAATAAATTACTGGAATTAAAAAGAAATATATTGTCAGCATCACACAGTATTCCGCACACACCAGAGTAGGCAGAGAGTACCTAGTATTAAAACACTCTGTTCCCCACTTTCTGCCGAATTCTGGAGGCATTGCGTGTTGAGTGAAAGAACTCAACTCTGCGTTTTATCTCAACACCAGAACCACGAAATGGAAATATTAATTTAAATAAATATTTCATCTTGAGTGGGGATTGAACCCGCAACCAGTCGGTTTTACAGTCACACATTGTGCCTCTGCGCCACGACTGGCCTCAAAATATATTGTACTAACAATATTTTTTATTAGATATTGTAGTGGAGTGGCTGTCTCTTAACTGTTAATATGATAATTGTAGGTTGGATTCCAATTCAGAGGGGTAAATTATGTTTTGTTTCCTGGTAAGACATAGTGCAGTGTGGAGTGACTTATAGTAATTGTAAATAATTGATTGCTTATTGTCTATATTGGTTGCTATAGTTTCAGAATACATTTAGATTTCAAACTAAATAATGAAACATGAAAAAATAAACATAATTTCAAACATTTCTAATAGAAAGCCTTCACACTGCATCCTGCTGTATATAAGATTAACCAGAGGGAACCTAATGTGATGTGATGTGAAGATACTCCATTCCCCACTTTCCACCAATTTTTCGAGACTTTGTTTGGGAATCGAACCTACATCAAGCACATTTACAATCACATGATGTGACAGTGTGCCATGACGCCTTTGAATTGTTTAAGATCTAACAAATACTTCACAAAATCTAAAGTCTTATGGATATTTTACGTTTTTGTCTATTGCATTTTAAAGATATGTTTTATCTCGCACTCCAGAATTTTTATCAATGATTTTTTTCTTATCTGTACATACATTTCCATTCAAGTATATTGGATTTTACTAAATGGTTCCTAAATTTGTAAATTACTTTGTGTTAAAATAAAAAAATGGTGAAAAATTTCTTTTATCTTGTAACAAAACCTATATGGTAATAAATTATCATAATTATAATATTTTGTAATCTTAATTTATTTGTTTTTTTTTTATTTAAAAAGGATTTATTTATAATAGAATATAAATAATTTGATTTGTGTTATTTAATTTTTATTATTACATATATTTGTAATAGAGGTTGTTAGTAGCACAGTGGCACAGTGTGTGAATGTAAACGCGACGGTTGTGGGTTTGGCTTTCACTTGGGAGACTAAGTTATTATGATTTCCCTGATCTGGTAACAAGATAGAGCGCGGCGTTGAGTTGTGTCACTCAACACGCAATGTTTCAAAAGTTGGGCGTTACGTGGGCATCAGAATGAGTTAACATAAGTTCCCTTCTACGATAATATATAGTGTGAAAGTTATTCATTTATATAATGTAAATAAAGTTAATGTTTTTTTATTTAAAACTATTAGTTTATTTATTATTTTCTCCTTATTATAGGACAAAACAAACGGAAGAAGAAGTATTAAAATTAGAGAAAATAAAAAAAGAATTGCAAATTTTGGATGGTCAGTTTTCACAAGATGTATCTGTTTTGAGGAAAAAAATAGATCAAGCATGTTTCAGTTACGCGGATGCAGAGTAAGTATTATTATATATACAGTGAAACCTGGTTAAGAGTGATCATTAAGAATTTCAATGAGGTTTCCAGCACTTGTTTGTTTTGTTATTTAGCATCGTACAGTAATTCACACATAGAAGGTTAGGTAGAGGCCAGTTGTGGATCAAGGGCACAAAGTGTGACTGTAAAATTGATTGGTTGTGGGTTCGATCCCCACTGGAGAAAATGAAATATTTATTTACATTTATATTTTCATTTCTTCGCTCTGGTGTCG
>DVQK01000074.1:0-16241 GCA_018231685.1 Heliconius clysonymus
CGAACCCACAACCAGTCGGTTTTACAGTCACATTTCGTGCCGCTGCGCCACGACAAGCCTCAACTATTTAAAATATGTAAAAGATAATGAGAAATTATTATAGCGCACTTTTTTAAATGTAAATAAATAGAGAAATATTTACATACAATTCTTACCTTGTTTCTTATTCTTCTTTCTGTACGCCGGTCGCTACTGTCACCTTTTTCTTTCTCCTCAGACCCCTCTCTATCACTAGATTTACTTCTATCATCAAAAGATTTTTGTGTTTTCAATGTGGATTCCTCTTTTCCAGACATATCTCCAGAATCCAGGCTGTTCCTTCTCATTTTTGACATTTCAAAATCAGCATCTTGATTCTTACTATCTGACTGATCATCAACCTTTAATTTACGATCCATGTCTTCGATCATCTTCGTTAAATCATCAGTCTTGACTTGTGGCAATTGAGTAAAGGGTTTAATATCATCATAATTAAGTGTTTTAGGCTTGCCTTCAGAAGACATAATTTTGCTGATAACAGATTGCTTATCAGACTTTCCTATCTCGGCTTGCTTTAATCTTTCTTTGCGAGTATCACTATATTTTTTACTTTTTTGTTCACGAGGAGATTCTTTAAATTTATCCCGCCTCTCTTTTTTGTGTTTATCAGCATCATCTTCATCGTCTCTTACAATAGTTTCTTTCTTTTCTAAATCAATTCTTTTCTTTTTATCAATCATTGTATTTAAACCAGTAAGTTTTCTTGGATCTTTAAATACTTTCACTTCAAATACTGGGCTTTCCTTGCTGTCTGTAATGAGATCATCATCTTTCACATCACTGACTGATTTATCCCTTTCACCTTCCCTGGGCTTAATTCTTTTGACATCACTTTCATTAGAATCTTCTTCCTGAAAAGTAAAAAATATACATAATTATTTTTAACTTCACTGTGTGTGGCATATCGTTTTGAGCGGGACTCAAGCGCTTTGCCTCTTTACCAGAGCGAGGAAATGAGGAATCGATGTAAAACTTCTCAAGCAAAGTTTAACAGTATTTAATTCCATTCACGTTATGAATGGAATTCTAAAGCACGATAAACAATATAGTAAGCTTAACTTAAAAAAAAATAACACTATATAAAATACTCCAAAATTTTACAGATTCATAACTTTATTTAATTTATTTTTATTTGCATTTCCTTGCAAATAAATATAAATTAAATAAAGTTCTGCTAGCAAGACAAATCACCTGCACAACATATTGAGAAGAAATAGAAGAGAATGTGAAAATGGAATGTCTTAATACTTTGCCTACCCTGCTATATATGGGATGCAGTGTGAAGCAAATAAAAATATTTCATATTAATATATACCTATTTAAATTTCTCCTAGCTATTTTTTAAGAATATCTTACAAGGGTGCACTACAGGTAGCACTAATAGTGAACTATGTAAATTGTATTACTAATAAACATGTTGTATATTTGTATATAATAGTAAATACTTTTAATATTATTGTCTATATAACACAACTCTAGATTTAATAATCTATCAATAACAAACAGTCTATTGTACACTCTTCTATTAAGATAATCAAAATATAGCTATATTTATAATTCATACATAATATTTTTTATAGTTTTTAGTTTATATATAATAAATAAATTATATTTATTTTTGGACTAAACCACATTTAAACCTTTGTAGTATATCCACTGCTCTTTTGACTAATTTCTTTATATTTTTGATTAAAATTCTTATTAGAAGTTAATGTAAATGTACTGTGTATTTTCATAGTTAATGCAGGAAATTGACTGTCCCAATCGGAATCAGTGCTTGTAACTTCATCAGAACCATTTGTTTTATAATCCACACAGTTTGGACACTTTATTTTTGTTTTATGATAGATTTTATTATCTTCATAACAAAACAGCTGTCTACTTGATTTATAATAGAAGTCATCATAAGCATCATCTTCTGATAAGTTTCCATTTCTCTATTTTACATTCATATCAATTATTTGATGAATTATGAATTATTTTGCAGTCAATAAAAGAATTGAATCACATAAAAGCAAATACAGCAATATCCAATAACTTTTTCGATGTTTCTGCTTAATTTAATGGTTAATTTATTTAGTGTAATGTAGTCTCGTTATATTTGTTCAAAACCTACAGGAATTATTATTTTCATTGTATTTTCCAAACATCTATTCCATTTAAGATTGTTTTATTTGCTTCTATATGATTAAATTATAGAATTAGTAGAATCTAGAACTATTACAGACCAGAGGGGGTTGGATTATTGAAATGTTCAGATTACCTGATTTAATAGTAAGTAAAGGATTTCATAAGTAGAAAATCTAGTTTTTGTTATGTGTTATGTTACTCACTAATTTTTTTCACACTGTCGCATAAAGCAGGGTAGGCCCAACTTTCAAGATATATGTGTTGAGTGGTGGAACTTAGCACTGAGCTCCATCTTTTTTGCTAAAGCGAGGGAATGAAAATAACTCATTCTCCTATATGGGAATTGAACCCCAATTGTCGTGTTTACCGTCCAAAATTGTACTAAGAAACATATAAAATATTAACATACCTTTATAGGCAGATCTTTCCCTTTCCTTTCAATTCTCATTTTTCGTTTGTCATTTTCTCTTCTCCTACGTTCATCTCTGCCCCTTTTATCTTGCTTTCTAACTGCAAGATAATCTAACAATGGTGTTGATTGCACCTTCTTATCTCCAACTGAAATCATTTGTTATATATTGGTCACTTTTAAATTTATTTTGTTTAGCTTCACATTGCATACTACACATGGTAGGGTAGGAAGAGGAAACCTGGAAGCCCGTGTTAAGACACTTCTATTCCCACTTTCTACCAAATTCTTAACTTGCCTCATTTCCAGAGCATTTTTACTATCCATCAACCTGCTCATAACTGATGATGATACTGTTGTGATTCCATTGTTAGTTTTGTTGTTTTTAAGTATCTGGTTTTGTTAAACATAAAGTTGTTTTCTGATTATTTGATTATTGTTATATTAAAACCAGAGTAAAACTGGACCAATTTAAATAGAATTTAAAAAGTTACATAAAAGTTTTAGAAACAGTATTTCTTTGTTTACTGTACATTTGTTTCATACCTAAATTAATATACTATAGAATATTAAATATTTCATTCCCCCCAACTGGGAATCAATTCCCTATTTTATAAGGTGCAATGAAAATAATACATTGTTTCATTTAAGGATCAAACCCACAAACATTGATGAGTCAGATGCTGTACTACTGTACCACAATATCTATAATAAATAATGTTATTTATTAACACTTAACCAAACCATACTTAACCAAATTATTTATTTTTAGTTCTCTACCTCTGTTTTATAATAGTTTGTTTTTTATTATGGTATTAAAAATCAAATCAGAATCATATCAGAAGATAATTTCATACTTAGTAAAATCCAATTATAACAAAGTAGATTTATTTAAGCTAAAATTTTACACTTACTTTCGTTCACAGGGTATGAATATTCTAATTTTGGCTGATTTTCAGGTTCTTGATCTTTATGTAAGTTCTCAATGAATTCTTGAAAAATAGGATCACTTTCAATAGTACCACATTTTGGGTCTTTCTTTTTTTTCTTTTTCGGAATTCTTTGAAAAGGGGCATATTCTACAATACCTACATACTCAACACCTGTATACAGAAAAATGATTAAACAATCAACAAAATGTAAAATATTTTTTGATGTAACAGTACCTATATTGTTTACCTTTTTCGTCTAAAAAAACATAGCCGTCAAATTTATCTCTAAAAAGATAAATGTCATCAACATTAGTAAAGTTTATGTAGGCTCTCGAATACACATTGTTTCCTAAAGAAATATCAGGTTTAGCAAAATAGAAATGATCGTGCTCAGGAATTGGCGAAACTTGTTCTATAAATGCCTCTTCTGTCATAGTCGGGGGTAATCTTCGAAGTATAATCTAAAACATATACGAAAATAGAATGAATAACCAAGAAGCATATGCACAGAGAGTAAAATAACAATGTTATGGGTTTTAATCACTTTTGTCAACGGTCGATGTGGTTTCGCTTTTTTGTCTTTATTTTTATTAATAAAAGTTTTGCTTCCTGAATCAGATTGTGAATCTTTAACATCTTGATCTTCAGTCATTGTACTGGCTTTAGCTTATTTGTTTAATTATTAGACATTATCAAACTCTGTAAATCGCTTGTGACGTTTAGATGCGTGTTGACCATTTGACTTATTAGAATGACGTTGACAATATAAAGATTGTAGATAAAGAAGAAGAAATGCCATAAGCAATAGACAAAAATACTGTATCTTTATAGATTTATCTGATTTAATGTCCGATAAAAAATATAATGTGCTGTAATAGTGTAAAATAAAAATAGGTTTATATCTAATTTATGATAATATAAGCAATAAATTACAGATAAATTGAATCCACTGACACTGACAACTAAAATTTGAGGTTAGAAAACTGTAATAATGTAATGTAACCCATATTCAATCTTCAAAATAACAATAGTGATATACGACCGTCGATAGATATCTTGGTTTCTTAATAAAAAAATATTTATCTTCTATTTAAATATATACTGAATAATATAAAAGATGTTTGGGAGTTTAAGTATTCGCCAAAACTTGAGATCATGTAAATATTTGGTAAATCCTCGATATTTCAGAACTACCACAAAATACTTTCAAAACACATTAAATGAAACACCTCAAAGCGAAAATACACCTGAAAAAGGAAGTTTTGCTAAGTCTTTTGAGAAACAGTCTCAAATTCTCCAAGAAGAACCAGTCGCAAAGCAAACATTTGCGTCCCTACTAAGAAATTCTAAATTAATCGATGTAAGTACTAAGTATTAAGTAATAACTAGAAATATATTCTTTATTTTTATAAGTTCTAATATTAAAATATGATTTTCAGCTTGGTGACCCAGTAGATAAAATAGTCACAGGTAAAATCTTTCATATCGTAGAGGATGATTTGTATATAGATTTTGGATGGAAATTTCATTGTGTATGTATGAGACCCACCAACAGAGGAGAGGAATATGTACGAGGAGCCAGAGTTAGAATACAAATAAAAGACCTAGAATTATCTTCTAAATTCTTAGGATCTAGCACTGATTTAACATTATTAGAAGCTGATTGTAAATTATTAGGGATAATATCTTCACCAGCCCGAATATCAATAAATGAAAAAGTTAATTAATTATTTAAAGTTACAGTACAGTACGGTAAGTTTATGAATATTTTAAAACTATTCTCATCTTATTGAAATACAGAGATCATATGTTTTAGGAGAATAAAAATGTTATTATATTAAGTAATTTTTTTTTATCCCAATTGTATTGATTGTACTTCTATCTTGCTTGTTTTTAGCTTTGTTATATAGAATGTAGAAGAGAAAGAAAAAGTAGTCTTTAAAATTTAAAAGAAAATTAATAATTTTGGTTAGTTGATGGTATGATACATTAAAATAATTAACCAATATATCTTCAACTGGCCTCAAATTTGCAAATTGAACCTGCAAAATTTAGTTTTTTACTATTTCTGGCAGAATTTCTTAAATCATTTTCTGATTGCCCCAGGCCATTACATTCTGCAACTGATCCACATTGCCAAATTTGTATGGTCAATAAGTTTCTACTAGAATAACTACCTAGATAATATGCACATTGCAAAATCTGCAACATCTACACTTAGGATTTCCTTCAGCCTCAAAAATAAACAATAAGTTGTCCAAGTAATAAAATGAAATCCAAAACATAATTTAACACTTTAATTGACTTAAATACAGATAATATATTTATTGGAATAATCTACCAAACAAGTTATAATTAAATATTATTGTCACATTGAGATAGAACAGAAGAGTTTATTTTTAAAACATTTTTTTTGTAGGAAACAATTACACATGCTCTGTAAATAATTAGCTCATTAAATAAATATTAGCATTTTTATTACATTTTCTGTATTATTTGTATAAATAAGATAATAAATTATAGATACATATAAAATAAATAGATTGCTTTCAGCCAAGGGATAGATTGCTTTCAGCATTGAATTAGAAATTCAAGCAAACTTATTGTAATTGGAATGTTAAAGTTACAAATGATAATTTCAGATTTAGATAGGAAAAAGATAAACACTTTATTTTAATTTTGCTTTACATATATTTAAAATTTTATCTACCAATATTATAAAATAAGCAGATTTTATATTCATGAATATGTTTTAAAATAATGAGATTTTTTGTATATTGATTGGAAAAATATTTTTAAGAAAGAACATCTGTAGTGGAAGAATAATTAGAAATGTACAGTACGGTCAACAAGTCGTGGCTGCATTAAAATGGGTTTTGGTCAATACTTGTTGACTGTACTGTAGCTAATATAATAATAAAAAAAAATTACTACAATGACAAACTTTGCATAGTTTACAACAAATTAAAAAATATCACAGGCTCTAATAAAACTAAATTGAAAATAAAGTCTAATGAAAGTATAATTGAGATTCACTAAATATTGGTACATAAAATGTTATATAATTATCTTACAATTGTAGCAAATCGTAGAGAACCATTAACACACCTAACGACGTCTATACTAATTAAATTTAAAAGGGGTCTATATTTTTTTTTTAGTTAATTGAGTATATAATCGCGGCTTCTACTAATCGAGATATTTCCAATAACAAACTCTGTTTACCGAACGTCACAAAGGCACGACTATTCTCGTTACGTACCTACAGTATTTTTAGTATTTACCTGATTTATATAACATATAATCAAACAAGTAAATAGCATAATACAAGAATACTGATAATACTTAAAAATTCAACAACAGATCTTAAAATGAGTAGACATCTACTGAACTTTGTCACCATTTCTGGTTACTATTTCCTGTATACTTGGATCCTTAACGGCATCATCAGCGTCTGGTTTAACAGCAAGAATTTGGTCGACTGTGTCAGGGGAACGTTCAAGAAGTTTGTCTTGTGGATGGGATCTCTCCCATTCCTTTAAATATTGAACAACAGCGGTGTGGTTGAATGTCTCCGCTTCATTGAGTGGTCGACTTCCCCAGCGATCCTGTGGGTCATGAGGAACTCCACATTGAGCGAGCAAGAAGTCCACGCAACTAAGATGCCCTTCTGCTGCTGCTAAATGCAAAGCTGTTCTGCCGTCGTAGTCAGATAGAGTCATGTCCATTCCAGAAAGATGGTGTCTAGAAAACAAAACAACAGATACATATACATTTTATACCTATATCATCCTTACAATTATTTTACATAATATGTTTAATTCCTTATTTGATCTATGAGAAGAGTTTAGCTGTTGAAAATATAAAGCTTCAGCTTGTTTTTTGAAGTAGCTGCAAAATAAATATAGGTTGTTCAAAAGTAGCCTAAGATTGTATTTTAGAGCAATAACAAAAAAGAAAATTGCGTAACATTTGCGTAGTCACTGAACTCTTTATAATGTAATTTAGGGTAAATTATTATATTACTTAAGATGAATCTTAGCGATTATTATAACTAGGTAATTCATTAAGTAAGGTTACTTGAATTATTTTATTATTTATTCCCTTGAAGGTGGCGGTTGTTCCTGTTCTTGTTGGAACCCCTCAGGAGTATCTGAAGTACTAATAAATATAGATTTTTAAGTTTATTTCCTATTTTACTTATATCTACCGATAAATATATGTGTATTGTGTATACTAAGGTATTTGCGCCTAGAGTCACCTATATATAGATACATCATATTTACTTTTAGTCATTGTATATTAAATTACCTTCTTAAGGCGCTCAAATCTCCACTCGCGGAAGAAAATAGGAGATTCACAATACTTAGTCCAGTTGATTCAAATTTATAACGACGTGGATCCTTTTTGTGACTAGCATAACGAATGTTATCGTATTTGTGGAAGTTGAAACGTTCAATTAATTGCTGTAAGAAATTATAATTAAATAAACAAAAAATATTCTTTATCTATTTATAAGAATAACAAACATCACTTTGAAATAATTAAGTATAATTACATCACAAAATTGAAGGCCTCGGCAGCTATTTCCTAGTGGATCAAGAGGTGGAGACCATGTGCAAATTCCCATAACGTTTGGTACCACGATCAACATGGCTCCAGAAACCCCTGATTTGGCTGGTAAGCCTACTTTGAATGCAAATTGTCCAGAGTAATCGTACATTCCACAGCTATGCATTAAAGACAGCACATTACGAACTGAATCCGGTCTCAGAACCTTTTCATCGGTTATAGGGCAAATACCCCCATTAGCTAAGGTAGCGGCCATTATTGACATTATATCGCAATTCGCCTCCATGGAACAGCACTAAAATAAATCATTCTCTTTATGAGTGACATAGAATTTTAATACAATTATTTAAAAAAAAGAAAGTATAGTAAAACATTAAGCATTAGTTGATATTAATCTTTAACAGGATAATTTTTGTTCATAGTTTTCTGGCTGTTTTAGAAATATCATATAGATATGTACCGACTATACGTCCTGAGTGGCGGTATACCGCGAACGCTACCTTGTCAAACCGTTATGAATTAAAATAATACTAAGAGTTGATTTTAGTCTATATTCATAGAATATTCAGTGTTCAGACACTTGGAAACTGATTTTTTGCTTAAATTAATTGTACCTACCTGAAAGTAAAAATCCATACATTCACGAAGGTTAGTCTTTTCAGGATAGCATTTATGTTCACGCATATAAAATCCAAGCGCATAGTTCCTATCGGCTGCTTCACGTTCCGATAAAAATACAGCATTATTGAAACCCAATACTTCGTTACCGGCGAGACGACTAAAGAATGACATGACGTAGTCAAATTTTTCAGCGAGTGTCATTTCTGGCTTATCCAATGTCTTTAACAAAGAACATACTAATATTGCACCAGCATTGATCATGGGATTGTGAGGTTTCACTGAAATAAATAAATTCATATTACCCTAATAGTAATATAATATATATAATTGTTTAGTATCATCAAACAGCAAAGAACCATCAAAATTTATTAAATAAAAAAAAATAAAGCATTTTGAAATATGTGGGGATGACACTTATTTAGAAATACTTGTTTAAAAATATGTGGGGATGCTTTGCATCCCCACTCTAAAATGTCTAAAATACGTACTATTGTAATCTAAGACGAGTTCATTGAAGTTCCGACCACTAGGCTCCGTGCCAACATACTTGTGCACCGTGTCAGGACCCAGCGTCTCTAGCGCCATAGCATAAGTCAATGGTTTGCTGCAGGATTGTAGAGTGAATGGAACATTGACATCACCTAATAAATCATCACATGAATATAGTCAATAGTTTTATGGTACATACTTGGTAAGAATTATCTTTAACACATGAAAAATGTTACCGATCGAAAATCGTTGCCCGTCTATTGTGCAGACACTAACGCCCCAATTTTCAGAGCTCGCTCGTGCCAACTGTGGTATGTAACTGGCGACTTTACCATCTGTATTGCTTTTAGCTGCCCAGTACATTTCTTCTATATCCTTGATGAAATCTTGAAAATCAGGAATCACAAATTGACTGCGAAATGCCCTTGTAATTAACACTATGTTGGGTGAAATCACTTCCTTAAAACTTTTTCGGTCAAGTTTTAATGTTTCAGGAGATCCCCCTTCGAAGTTTGATTCTTTATGAACTTTGTATAAATTATGCATAACTTCTTTAACTCGAGGATCATTTTTTCTAATGCCTGTGGTTCTCAGTGCCTAAAAAATATTCAATAATTCAATGTGTGTAAGTGAATTTAAGTGAAATTTGGTATTTCCTTAAAAATAAGTTGTGTTAATCTCGTTAAAACTTACGGCCAAAAATTTGCCTACGGGAAGTAAGCCTGAATCTTCATTTTTAAACATGTCAAATAGGACATCATCTGCATTTTTATGAGACCCTTCTCTCACTCTGTAGGATTAAAATTATATTATTGATATTTAATATTCCAAAAAGTAGCCAATCATGCAATTACGTAGGTAACAACTACAATCAAATAAGCTAGCAAAGGATCGCTAAATACGCTGTATTGTAAAAAAATTGTTACACAAACTACGACTTTGCTGGAGCAGTACTGAGTGTCTTAAATGTTTCGTCACATGAATAATCTATTTATATGACAAAAATATTGAAGCATCACGCGCGGGTGTGTCAGCGACGTAGTCGACTACTGTGCAAACAAGTCAACAATCGCCGTGACTTTCATTGTTTTGGAACGTTACCAACATCGAAACACATTCAAGGATAGGTAATAGAGAAGTTTTTCCAATAATATTTTGCTTAAAAATCCCAAGCGTGTATGTAAAAATATTTACATGTTATATACGTACATATGTACTACATACATACTTACATAAATACTTCTCAGATATTTTCATATAATATTATCTATATATGCCTGTGCTATGACTAGGTATATGATATCTGAACAACACTACTTGTCTGTATGCCTTATCTACCTCTTATTTGACATAATGTAAATCAGTGCAATTAATTACTTGTAAAGGCTTGTATATGCATACATTTATATAAATACTTTATTATAGTACATAATACTCGTGTAAAATAACTGCTAGAAGGCGAAAGACACAAATGAACAAACATGCAATGTCCTTTGGTAGAAATGTACTCACGCTGGATCTAAGTTGTGCACGAATGAGTAGTGTCTGCGCCATGAAAGGGGAACACAATATTCTATTAGAATGTATCCATTGCAATAAATAATATTCTCGTATGTTATGTTAATCACTATAATTGCAATTTAGGTGCTTTTCATATTACATGTTATTTATTCATGTGTAAAAAAAAAACAGTTTTTTCATTGGTTATTCAATACCAATTTTTTCTACACTATCGTCGTAATTATATATTATGGTGTGCATTTTAATGTCAGGGGTGAATTAAACAAGGAGCCGGCGCACGGCGTCTATGATAAATGTGTTACGTACACTGTCTGGACTTTAATATAGATCAATAGGAGTCGATATGTGCCATTGTGAACAATTGATTTTTAATAAAACACTTCTAATATTACTCTCATCGGGCAATTGTTTTATTAGAAAAAGTTATAAATAGACTGTCATTTATGAAAGAGAATCAATTAACTTACCTCATATCTATAGATTGGGCGGCATAGAAGCTTGGAGCTGAATTGCGCCATTTCTGTAAAGAAATTAACGTTATTTTTTTTGCAACTTTTACTAAAGGATCCCTATCATTTCCGGCCCTTCTCTGGTCACCATGTCAAGGTCTTCAAGGTCATATATAGCGGAAGGAACACTGAAAAGCTTAACAGAAAGGACACTCACAGGTCGTTCTATAACATAGACGGGCCTCACTTGACTGTAATGTCGGTGGCACAGGCATACTGTCAGCTGTTTAAAAAGAGAGTGGCGGACGGCAACGAGTCTACGGAGCTGACGGCTATTCATAACGGCGGCCAGGGAAGTAAAATGAAGAACGCTCGAGCTCTACAGCCTTGCCACAGCGCGCAGGCGTCGACTGGCGCCACGGCCCCTCGGGCGGCGTACATTATCTAAGTGACACTATTTACTTCAGTTGTGACGTTTTTCCACGTGAAAACTAGACGTCACAGTAAATTATATCATTTTATATCGTAATACAAATATACTTTGCAGTCACTTTTATCCGTTTATGTTTAAGACAATATTAATAAAAATATTAGGTACGCTTATTATTTTATGATATTTAAAAATATATCATAAAATAATTTTATTTATTTATTTTTATTTCTTGTCCAGCGTAAGCAGAGGGACCCACTGTCCCCCCGTAGACACTCCATTCTCCGTTTTCCGCCCAATTCTGGAGGCATTGATGGTTGAGTGGCGAAACTCACAGCCAGTCGCGTTTACTGTGACACACTTGTGCCCCTGCGCAACGACTGGCCTCCTTTTCTTTTTCATGAATGAAAAATTATTTTATTTCTGTTAGGATTCGTTTAAATTTTTTGCATTAATTTTTTTGAGATATATTTAAGTTATGCTTTATTTATTTCATTTAATTACGATACGCGAAAATATTACATATTTTTAAAATTCTATTCCGCACTATTCTGGAGGCATTGTGTGTTGAGTGGCAGAACTCAACACCGCACTTTGCCTCGTTACCAAAGCTACAAAATAAAAAACATTTTTTTGAGTGGAAATTGAACCCACACCCTGTTGCATTTAGCCTCAGCAGGCTTAGCCTATTGTACTCAATGGATAATAAATCAAGTTTCAGCATTCATGTTTTATTTTGTATGTTATTATTATAACTTACGTAGACTTGACGAGATAAATATAGATAAAATTTATTATTATTTTTTATTTTACGTTAACTAATAAACTAATATAAACAGTGACTATGATAGAGATAGAATTAATCCTGGAACTTTTTACCGTATTAAAATATCTTATACAAAGTAATCTCCAGCGATGTCTCTGATATCCCTGCTACGCGAGACAAATATGAAGTGATGGCGATTTTTTCCCTCGTACCAGGGACTAAAAGCGAACATTTCATCCAGGTGGGATAAAAAATCGTTTAAGTATGCACCACGGGAGAAAAGCAGTCATACAGATAGATATACCCGCAATTGTTAATAATCAGTGGGTGACAATATCTTACTCTCCTCCCTAAGTACGTAATATCTTATTATCATAAGATAGAGTCCTTTATATGTGATAATGAGGTAGGTCTACTATTAATTGTGCAATTCTACACAAAAAACAAATCCATTTTATTACTTATTCAACAGTCACTATATCTATTATTACGGTTTTATTCTTCGACAGGCAACCTAAGGTTATCTGGGATAACGACAATTGTTGTTTTATAAATATTTTTAATAAATTAAATGTATGCAAAAAAATTGTGCAATTGGGGATGACAATATAATATTTATACTTGTTTTTATGCATTAGATATACAAATTATGTCATAATGTAAATATTATGTCTACAATACTTTGGCAATATCTACCAAATTTAAGAAAAGCAAAATTTTAATACTTTTATTATATATGTACAATGTACATAAACGTATATAAAAAACATTTACTGTAAATTGCTTGCTAAAATTTAATAATTATTTAAAAATGTAAAATATCAAAACTTTATGTGGTGTGAGGTAACTGGGCAAAAAAAGTACCACTATAAACGCGAGGTTGTGTGTTCGACTCCCACTCCAAGAAATTAAATATTCAATATTTTCATTTCCTCACACTGGTGTCCCGAGTCAAAGCGCGGTGTTGAGTTCCGCCGCTTAAAACGCAATGCCTTCAGAATTTCGCGAAAAGTGGAGAACGGAGATGTCTTAATGGGATTGGAGTGTCTTATATCTAGATTCCAAGGTTCCCCCTGCCTGCTATATGCGGGATACAACGTGAAGCTAAAAAAACATATTATAACGCAATCTCAATGGTACTATAATAACTCTACACAAAAAAAGCTATTTTTGGTTTTGTAATTTGACTAATAAGGATTGACTAAAATAAAAAAAACGCCATCCAAGTGCGCTTTGTATTTAATATTTTGGTTTAAAAATAAATAAAATATATTAAAAATAAAAATATTTCATAAAATAAAGTAGTAATAATAGCGAAATAAATAAAAAGAAATATTAAAACCATTTTATTTACAGCACTGACCTCAAAATCATTGCCATATTCCATTACGAAGTCGTCAAAACTGCACTTGGAAAAGAAACGCATACGAAGTGTGATAAAAACACGTGATTTCTCCTAAGTATCGCGACAAGGAGAGACGTTCAATGTGTGAATCAGGCGTCGTCTTTTCTCTAACTGTACTGTACCATTATTTCTCAGCCTGTCGCTTATAAATACTATCCCGAGGAGTGCCAAGAGCTACGTCGGGACGGGTATCAACGTATATTTAGATTATATATGACAGTGAACGTTCATGTCTAAAGAATTTTAGTTATTACAAGTACCTACTTATATGAACATATATCGATGGGCGTAGGAATAGGGAGCGCCGAAAAGTTAAAAAACAAAACATTCACACGTACAGATCTGTTCAAGGCTAAAGTTCAGGCCCTCATCACCAGAAAATATCTCTAGATACGCCCATGTTTATATCATATTCATAGACTGACCTCTGTGTACATGTGAATCTGTAAAAAAGTAGTTATACAGATCTATCCGAAACTTCGTGGTATTGATTTTTTATATTATAGAACAACTAAAAAAACACGATTTGCATAGGTATTTGATATCGGAAATGGAAAGATTTTTTCTGGTAAATGAGCTTTACAGCTTGTGTGAAACCTTTCATTCGTTTTACGTATTATATGTTTAGACACGATAGGCATATCAATACATTTTTGTTATATTACTCTACTACTGCAAATACATCATACAGTTTTTAATGAGCCATAAACAGTGGTGGATTAGGTGAGTCGAGGAATAAAAGTTAATATAATGTGCACTTTATTCAAGCTTAAACGTTGAATACAATTATTAAATATATGAAAACATAATTATTATTATTATGTTTATGAGTCCGAAAATTATGACATTTTGTTTATAAAAAAATCTATTAAAGAAACTATAAAATATAAACAATGGAATTAAAAATAGATTCTTCATTTCCTAATAACATACATATACTACAAATACAAAGTATTATGATTATTATTAGTTATTTATGAGATTGGCACTAAAGGTGTCGATCTCAATTGACCGCGATCTACTAAAGAATAGGACTTTGGACAAAATTAGTAAGAATAAAATTAATAGAAATTAGAATTTGTACATTTTTATTTCTACTTTAATATAGACTGCTGCCTAATAAATCAATTAACAATCCAAGTCTATTCCGTAGTTCGTTTCACAAATTTTACATAAACGGGTCCAGAGTTCCTTAGGACTACATCCGAAATAAATTGAAGATCAGAATGCTTAGTGACTGGAAGTAATTTGAAATTTCTCAAAATTTCCGTTAATGCCGACTTCATTTCTATCATGGCGAACTTTTGACCTGAAATATAATATGAACAAAATATACTTTTTTAAATACCTACCTAAATACGAAAGGTACCTGCCACCTAAGCGTAGACCACAACTTTTGGTAATAAGTATTAATAATGAGGCCAGACGTGGCGCAGGGACATAAGTGTGTGACTGTAAACGGGACTGGTTGTAGGTTCGATCCCGATTCAAGAAAAGGAAATATTTAATATTTTCATTTCTTCGCTTGGGTGTCATGGCAAAACGTGGCGTTGAGTTCACAGCTGAGCTTGGAGGAAAATAGGGAGCAGAGTGTCTTAGCACTAGGCTCCTTCTGCATACCCTGCTAAAAAAAAAACAAAATAAGATTTATATATTTATTTTATACATCATATAGCATATTATGATAGTTGTGAGCGTGAGCGACATTCCTAGTTAAAGACGTATATATAAATAAAATCACATTTTTTGTGATACGATTGGGCGTAATATTTTTGCAGCACGCAATAATGCCCATAAAAATATTTCTTGCAATACGACTACTTACAAGTATATGAAAAAAAAGACACGACACTACACGACACGGGTAAGCTAGTTTTTAATAATTAAATAGAAAAACATCATTAACTAAAAATCTACTCTTTGTGCATGAAAACGACAGTGATTACATAATATATACTGTAACAATTTTAAAGATAGTATATTGCTGTGCAAAAACTACTCGATAGAAATAGATCACCATTGACACGAATTCTTCACTCACGTTTAGGGAAATCAACACTCACAAATTATGTAGAAATTTATTTTTTGTAATAAATGCCGCATTTTGATGTCTGCAGTTTTAATTGTAGGTAGCACTAGCAGTATTGTTAGTGCTTCGCTTAAAATAAATAAATCGAAATAAATAAATCGGTCACCAATACAGTTCCTAGGGCCGGCGCTGAATGGTATGTACGCGTAATTGTGTCGCCCAACACTATTTTGAGGTAAAAATCGATCTGGGTCAAACTTCAGTGGATTCTTGAATAAATTATCTTGCCGATGCAGGTCAAATATATGGATGTGACATGTTGTTCCTGCAGGTATTTTGTAATTACCTAATAACAAGCCAAAATGGTATATTTTACGCGATAAAGGATAAACATAGGAACGGTTCAAATTCTTTTTACTATGATATTTCTTTTAATCTGACAGCCTCTG
>DVQK01000075.1:0-16221 GCA_018231685.1 Heliconius clysonymus
GTTCCCTCTGCCTATCCTGCTGTGTGCGGGATACAGCGTGAAGCTGATTTTAACTTTGAAAATTCAACGGCAAGCAATGTGCGAATACTATATTTCTCTTATATCTAAACATATTGAAACTATCGTAGCATACACATATGTACTATGTGATATTATATAACTAATTAAAGTCGTTTTTATATGAACGATCAATGATAATAACATATCAAAAATATTCAATAACACAATTAATTGAATACATACTCTTTTAAAAGTAGGCAAATGCCATATACAGGATTTCAGGGCATGTTTGTATTACGGGGAAAGTGTAAGGCTTTATGCACCAGCCTCAAAATCTAGGTCACCTCGGGTAAGGACTTCAGCTCAGTGACACGATAACCTAGGTCAGGTCGCTACTGAATTACTCTCTGGAAATCGATATAACAGCTTTTATTTTTACAAACTTTCGTTGTTACAAAAATACCATAATTGGGTCCGTATTCAGAGCACAAATTGCAAAAAGCTGAAAATGAATTTAATATAACTTTTTTTTTGGTATTTCGTTCCAGCGACAGTTGATGGGCTGTTACACATACAATGTAAGTTTAATTAAAATCAGCTTTGGCTATCGATTTTCCGCCTGCTCAACGTGAATTATAACGAAATTAATTATACTTGCAACTACTCGCTATAACTATTATTGATTGGATATCGGAATCGATATAAATACGTTATATTTAGGTATCTTAATTAATAATGTAAATCTGTTATTATCTGTCTAATATTTATTGTAATTTATTTTTGATATTGACATTTTGATTTCATATTTATGACAATATACCTAATATTTTTCTATTTACACCGTTTGAGTATTTGTTTATTAAACTAATAATACTTTAAGTTAAAATTTTATTAAAATATTTAGTATTGAATCATGGATAAGATATGTTTGTAATGTGTAGGTATAAAATACGACAGCGATCATAATAATTGTTGTGCACGGCCCCCCGCCCTGAAGCTGTCGGTTCCCATCATCCAGGACGTTATTGCTTTACTGCACGTTTTCCTCGATTCACTTTTGTAACTTTCTAACCCTGTGGAGTGGCGCGGTAGGGAGGGGAGCGGGTGCCAGAGAGAGGGTACCGACCTCATTGCCCATTGCCACTCCTCCCGCCGAGGCGGCAGGCCATTTTTATTAAAAACACTTCCGTCACAAATCGCGCGCGGATTTTTCGTTCCATATCCTTTTATCCTTGAAAAATTGTTACACTTAAGCAAATAAGTTACGCAACAAAGTGACTGATTTAATTTAAATCGTATTTGTTATGGCTATAAAACGTTTTTAAGTGTTTTTAAAGTGTGTATTATATTTTAAAATTAAAAAAAAAATAATAAGTGCGCCCCGCGGTCTATTTTCCGTACGGTATCGCGTGCGTTCAATTGCGAAAAGTGGTGGAGCGTCGGCCATCTCCGGCGGCGGTCGGCGAGGCGTCCAGCCCACCCCGCCCGCGCGCGACAGGGACGGAGCACGCCGCGGGCTGCTGACATGGCGACAACACGAACGGATTGATGTTTTTCACGTGGAAAACTCATCCCTTGAAATATACATGGAGAGGTATGTCGGTGATGACGATCATGTTTGTGTTTATGTGCTTGGCCAAATTAATAGACTTTTCAACTTGGCAAGCACGCTTAAACGCTCACAATGAATCACATGATAAGGCTTTATTTTTAATCTTTATTCCGTATAGGTATTTATTTTTAGTCGCGTTCCGATTGGCTTGGATGTTAAAAATAATTTATAAGTTATAATTAAAATGTATAATAAAAATAATTAGGCAGACACTCGATACATCAAGAATACATAAGCTACAACATAACAAAAAAAAATAGCTGTAATCATGGTAAACGATAAGAGTCAATGTAATCGCGTACCGGCCTCGCCCCTATCACGCGTCTAATAAACGAGATGGCCATCACAGTATCCCCCTACGCGGTATTTTAAAATCAAAGCCAAATATAAATCGACCACCCCATCAAATACGTATTATGAGTCATATTGGATAATTCCCCAGCAGCGCGAGGGCGATCTCGGTTGCAGGAGAGGAAATCAATAAATTTCAATAAATCAATATTTTACCGTGCACCCTGCGCTGAATATATCCGCTGCCGCCATTTCGATGATGACGACGTATTTTTTGTAAGAGATATTCGAGTAGCGGAGCGAGTCGGCGCTCGCGCGCGGGGTTGCGGGCTGCGGCCGTCAGTCGTCGGGTGAGCGGGGTGCGACGTAAACGCGGACTCGGACTATGGCGGAAGGGCTGATCCTCACTCCCATAAAAGGGTCGAGTTGATTGTGGTGCAGATACGCGTGGTATGTCCCATTACGTTAGTGCAGTGTTATAATTGTTCGCGAAACGTCCTTATCTCGTATTATCGGCCGAATTTGTATGTGAATATAGTAGGTAATAATGCCATTCTGATGACGTAATGTAACGCGCTCGACTGGGTGCGTAGTAATAATTCCGTGCGCCCGTTTATACCGCGATAACGTTTGTGGTCAGCACCTGTGGATGTGGAGCAGATTTTTTTTTTATGATTTTCAAGGTTTTAAATTATTTAAGTTCGGTTCTAATCGGATTCCAATTGGATTTTTGGAGGTGTTATGTTATCGTGTTTTATTGTCGATGTATGTATTTTAATATGGCAGAGCTTGCGATGGAATATTTTGCACGAATTAATGTCGGTTCGTAGGTACTGTGTATACGTACCTATTAGTACACGTAGAATGTTTTCCTACTGCAGTGCGCTCGGCGATGCACGGACTCGCCTCCCGCCGCTAGAGGCGCCCTCGATTTTTTTAACCTTGATTAAATCCACTGGATCATTCATAACAAACTTGAAAATAATGAATACCCTTGAACTCTACATTATAAATCTGAATAATTATTTTGTTTTAATCTAAAGAAATGCAGCTATAAATTTTAATATTCAAAATTATTTTGAATTTTATTTTCAAATTGAATTTGTTAAAAAATCTTCGTAACAATTTGATATTTTTCAAGTGTAGATACATATGTTAAGAATTTACTTAAAGTAAAAAGTTTTTTTTATTGTATCTTAAATTATGCAACTATTGTCTACTTCTTTTGTTTGTTAGACATCTTTTTTTTAAAAAAAGCGATTCGTTAACTATTATTTTTAAAATTGCCATGAACGTTTGAATTTTTGTGAACTATTTCATTATTGAAAAACATATTACTTTATTTTACTTATGCACGGCAGTTTTGTAATTATAATATTATTTTTAAGTAAAAGTTACTTATATAGTTACTAATATTATAGGATATTTAATTGCTATTCTATTTTAGTAAATGTATTAAGTTAAATAAAATATTGTTTCTTCATTTCAGAGCTTCCTACGCCCGTCACACTGAAAGCACTAGCACTATGAAACAAATTAAAGATGGCTTCTGAGTAAACATTATTCATTGTTAAAGATTTGTTGTATTGTTCATGGGTTAAGAGAGAATACTTATGTATACATCATTGAAATATTGTTGATAGCTTTTAAGCCAGAACTGGTTTTATTCACATCTTCCAAAGAGGAATAAACAGAGTAAAGATGGCTACGCAAAGATTTTGTTTGCGGTGGAACAACCACCAAACCAATATGTTGTCAGTGTTTGATCAGCTTCTACACGCAGAGACATTCACTGACGTAACACTGGCCGTAGAAGGCCAATTGCTTAAAGCACACAAAATGGTTTTGTCTGCTTGCAGTCCTTACTTTCAAGCCCTTTTTGTTAATCACCAGGAAAAACACCCTATCGTTATTTTGAAGGATGTTCCGTACTCTGATATGAAAAGCTTACTTGATTTTATGTACAGAGGCGAAGTGAGCGTCGACCAAGAACGTCTGACCGCATTCCTCAAAGTAGCAGAGAGCTTAAGAATAAAAGGGCTCACAGAAGTCAATGAGGAGAAATGTGACATACCTGCCTTAACAAATTCGCTAATACAACAACAAAATACAAACACATCCGCAAACACTCCGCCACCGCAGCTACATAGAATTCATCCATATATGCATCAAAAGAGGCCTGCATCCGGCATGCCTAGCGGAGGGGCGCCTCCTAATTTGCTAATGCCTTTATTGGGCAATGCTTTAATGCAGCCGAAGCGAAAACGAGGCCGACCCAGAAAGCTAAGTGGTAGCTCTAGTGACGCCCTGAATACGGCCGCCAGTCCCCCGGGTGAATTCATCCCAGAGTCTGCATCACATAATTCTTCAAATAGAGCAGGGGACCAACTGCTTCGTGGATCGCCAGAAATGTTGGAAGTCAAAATGTCAATGGACGGATTTAATGCCGAAGACGGAGCCACGTCCGGGGGTGAAGACGGCGGGGAGGCGTTGATGATCGACGAGGGTGATGACACACAGTCCAACGAGGCTCCAACATCAGGAAAAGATTCTGAATCGGCAGGTACGTTCGAATCCATTATCCTAGTATAAGTTTCCGTCATTAGATTTTATAATTCTTTGTAGACCCTTAGATTAAGTTAAATCCTATATGAATATTTTGAGTGAAATCATCGGTTTCATTAAAAAAAAACAAGCGAAAAAAATATTTATTTTACAATACACCGTAAAAGAAATGATCTTTTGTAAATATTTTATAATCTTCCTTCCATTTACCTAACACCGTCTAAGATAGTTAAATATCACGATAATGTAAAAAGAGAAAAGCTACTGGGATATAAGCTTTGATGTTAGGATGTAACAAGTGAAAAGTGAAGTGTAATAAAACTATATTATATTTATTTAAACTTTATTCTGAAGGGGTAAGTGATAATCTCTCAAATTTTTATGACGTTACGTATTCGAGACAATAAATGCTTATTACTTTATACAAGATTACTATTGCTTGCTTTTCTGCTTTCGGGGAGAGCTATTAGAGGAATGGCCAGGGGCAATTTCGGTGTGGTAATGGTTCGAGCAGTATATTTTCACTATTATAATATTTGAAAAGTCAATACATATTTTACATGAGATACGGGAAAACAAACAAGGCTTATTCCCAATAGCTTTCCTTCATTTAAGGCATAATTGGAAATATTTTAGTGTCTATACTTTGAACAATGAACAACAACTCCCGTCCTACAATATTTCCAGTTATTTCCTTCATACATATCAAATATATCGTTAGTTTATTCAATCAGTAAGTAGTCGTGTTATACAATTTCAGATATTGACAAAGTGCAAAAAGAGGAAAACCATCAAAATTTTCCGCCAAACGGTCCAGTTTTATCGATTGAAAATGGATCTATTAAACAAGAGCCAAATTCGGAAATAACTGATGAATATAATGAACCGATCGAATATAAATACAATCCAGATAGAAGCCGTGAAAACTCTAACTCTCGAGAAGGCCCCATTAAAGATGCAGATGACAAAACAAGACTAGGTCGTAATCTAAAGCCAAAGAATAGTAAAAAAATACTTCCCCAAATATCTAAATTTAGAGCTCGAAGCCTGTTTAATCAGCTTTCTGGATTATCCAATTTGAATCCCGCGCTTAACAGCTTTGATAAGTTCCCCCCCGAAACCGTTCTCATGCCTGCTCTTGCCACTCAATTATTTGCAGCTGAATTAGAGCAAAATAATTTAAATTTAACTAACAACGAAGTATCTGATTTAACCCAAACTAACTGGGAACATCGCATATTTCCCTCGCCTATTCGAAAAAATAATATTGGTAACGTGGGTAACTATCATGAAGAGACTAATGAGTCTGTAAGGGATTATTGTATTAAAGAAGGTGAGAACGTGTTTAGGTGCAAAATATGCGCTAGAGTTTACACTCATATCAGCAATTTCTGTCGACACTATGTGACTTCTCACAAAAAAGATGTCAAAGTTTTTCCTTGCCCCATTTGCTTTAAGGAGTTTACTAGGAAAGATAACATGATTGCCCATCTTAAAATCATACACAAGAATCAGCCGAATGCCAACGAGCAAACGGCTAAGCAAGAGTCTTAAAGATATCGAAGAAATTGTTATATTTAAAGCAATTGTTTAAAGAGATCTGATTTTATGTTAAATTCAACATTAAGTAAATTTAGAATTTGAATTTTAAATAGTCGTTATTATGTAGATTGCAATTGAATAGGCGTTCGAGCTCTAAGTTTCACAGTATATCAATAAGTTTTGTTGATATTATAGCGACACGTGTCGTTTGTTGTTATATTTATCTATTTATTTATGTTGTTCCATTTGTTTCTCAGAGTGCTGTACTTCGATGAGATTTAATAAGAAAATTTCTATAATTTACTTGTTATTTTGCACTCACTTGTTACTTAATTTTATTACTTACAAAAAATTTCAGGGTACAAAGTAACTACTCACGGTGATCGTTGATTCAAATGTAATCTATTCGATTACACGCAATTCTCATTGAACTGAATTAGTTAGTGTAGTTTAGGGGTTATTTTTATGAGTATACCAATGGCGGAGCCTTTTTGTAAATTAGAATGAATTATATTTAATAAATATTCTAACTATATAATATTTCCCGAAGAGAGGCTATGTTACGTTAGACTCTACAAAAAGGCGATACTAATGCCATTTTTACTAGTGGTGTGAGATGCATTTTCATTTAACTTGCCTTATTAGTGATCTTAGTTGTATAATTTACAATAACTTCTCCGAAGTAAAACTCAACACGGGCTATGATTTTATTTTATAGATTTTGTTAAGGTTAATTTAAAATAGTCTATCAATGTTGAAATGTTTGGTTGTAAACGTTATTCTATTCAAACGTAGACCATAATAAATATTGGCTAAGAAAATAGTATAGCTTAATCTCATAAAAACAAATGTAGTCTAGATTCAGTTTCGTGAAGTGTACGCAGATTCATCGGTAGTGAACAGAGCATATAATATTTTCCATGTTCTTCTTTCTTTATCAAGATATATGTATATTTATATTATACACTTTACATTATATCTATAGGTCAATTAAGTACCTTCTGTAAACAAGTATCTGTCAAAGACAATATTGTAACTTAATCGTAGGTGTCGTATGTTATATATATTATATAAACCATATATAGGGGACGTTATATAAAGCACTCGCGATAATGTACTGTCCTACCAATTTCATGTTATAGCAGATTTGTTTATGACGTATTACAGATTCGTCTTTACGTAATATATTATTATTTATTTTTTTGTAAATATTACTTAAAACGACAACATGATCGTTGTAAAAAGTGATTTTAGCAAGGTGCTTTGAGAAAAGTTTCAAATACTGGAACCATGAGATGATTTGTAAATTCTATTTTAGTAGAAATCAAAATGCCTTAAATATATATTAGGAATTCGTACTTATTAAATTATTTAGTTAAATTTAGAGGCAAAAGTAGTCTTCCATATAATGATAGCTACACTTTCTCGATTCAGTTGTTGTTAAAAAAATATATATATATATTAATGTTTAGACACATTTTGTCGGAAACATTGTCTCTTAGCCAAGTTTACAATTATTATACACTTTTCGGACGTGATCGAGTCGCTATAGCGAATGTGAAATGAAACTTTAAAAAGTATAGATGGTAGACGATTATGAATGATTCCATTACATAAAACATTTAGTGTTACTGATCCTCCTACTCATGTGAAAGTTTATTATTTAATTAATTATCGTTCATAAGCGTCCATCTGTGAAAAAGACAAGAGAACATGTTTGAGATGTGGACATTAACTTTTACGTTGACGACCCAAAAATTAAAAGGTTTCCAATTTAATAAGTAGTAGGTCCAGGGAACGCTTGCCTATTAGTGTGCCTTTACTTGTATATTAATAAGTTAAATCGACTACTAGGTGACTAAGAAATTTCAAAGAATATTATGTATAATTATTTATTTTCATTATTCAAAGTTTACAATCTACTTTAAGAAGCTTCCTTAGGATTATAGAAACCTCTAGGCCCAAGTAGTTAAATATGACATTTATAGTTAAATTTAGGGATATCATCTCATGTTTCCCACTTTACATGAAAATTGGAATAAATTGTAATAATTAAAAAAAAATCGTATTGTAAAATTCGAGGCGTACACAATGCCTATTTAATCAATGTTAAGACTGTTGAATTCATATAAACGAATTTATTGTACCTTTCATAATCTTTATATGAAAAATTTATCTTTGAACATAACATGGATAGGTACTTAAAAAAGAAATTTAGATATATATCAAGGTGAGGCTATTAACGAAAGTTTTATAAAACTTAAAAAATAGTCAATTTAGCCAGTGCCTAAACTTAACGTGAAACTTCTTTCAACTTTCCTTAATTGAAACCACGTAAATCGTTCTCCTTTCAGAGTTCCTTCATTTAATTCTATACAAATAAATTATAAATTCTATTGTATTTGTTATAAACAATTATAAAATGTATATTTATGTTAACGAGAAATATCTTATTTCTATATTGATGGAACATTATTTAATTAAAGCTATATCATCAATTGGTGCTAAATTAAACTTAAGGTGACGTCACATGTGATGTGACATTAAAAATGAATTGTCCCTAAAGTGTATGTTGTTTGTTAATATTGTTATTTTAAATATCTATATGTTGCCCTTATTCTGTTTACGTTAGAAAAACTAATGATGTTAAACGGGGTACCAGCTAATATGTGCAGCTACTTTAATTTGAATGAATACATAATTATTTTACGTACAGATGCTATTTATAATAGTAAAATATTTAATATATATATAGACATTTACATACAAAACATACTATATACTGTTCCATTATTACTGTTCCACAGATACAAATTAGATTTTATTCATGCCGTTTCATTCTTACAGAGTATATATTAATGCTTATTATAATACAGAGTATATGCAGTTCTCAAAGATATAAGTAGAAAAATATTAATACATTTGCAGAGAATAAATTATATAATATTATGATTGTAATATAACTACAATGATGGTTTATTTTATATTGTACTATTAATATAACTTAGAGAGGTGTCACAAAGTAAATTCAATTCGTTTTAGTCAAGTTGTTATGTATTGAAAAATTTAATTAATATAAATAGGCTAATACTATATTGCTGAGGAAAAATAATAATTTTTAATTGTTAATATGAAACTCATTTTTTGTCCGTCAATCTACAAATCAACATATACGAATTAAATGCTAAAAATGTGACAGGCGATTGACAAAATGAGCAAAACTCGTTGTAACTTTGATTTTCTACTATAAAATGTTTTCGTTACGTCATCTTTTTAGCAAGCTTACAATATAAGATGGGAAAATGTTTTATTTTAAAATTGTAGAATATCCTCAGTATTAGGTTAAGGTTACAAGCAGTTTGTAATTCAAACAAGAAGTGAAAATAATTAATATAGACCGTTTTACACCTCTCGTAAGTACGTTTTAAATAAAATTATATGATAACTATTTTATCTCAACATGACACAGTAAATTTGATGCAAAATATTAATAAAATATTATATAGTTCTTAGCCAAATGTTGAATCCATATTTTTTGTTATTTGCACTTAGACAATAGCAAATGCAAAGTGTAATATTTAGAAAAAAATTAGATTCGAAAGTTACACATAGCATTATTTGTTATTGAAAGAAATACGATCGTATACAATAAGGTGTTAATTACTATTTTTAGAATCTTTAAAGAAAATAATAAAAGTTAAAACTAAAATGAATCTTTTCTATTAATGTTATTGTTTTGGTTTTGTTCCATTAATTTTTCTTTTTATACCTTTTTTAATTTATTATGTTTTTTTGTAAACTTTAAAAAAGTGAATTTTTGACATTTCGCAATGTTGCTTCTATATTTGAATGATGTTTTCATTTAATGAAATCTTTACCGCTCAAAGCGCGTATTCTCAATTCGAATGTCAAAAATATTCTTTTATCTGTTATACTTGTTACGAGTACTTAGTCTCTTTACTTCTTTACCTATATTGTATATTTATAGCATAAATTATTAGATATTGAATATCTTGCCACAATCGATTCGTTTTATGACATGGAAATTAAACACTACGACTTTACCTTTAAGCGTGCCCATTACGGTGATATCAGCAACGATGCTTAATTTATAAACTATTCAGACGTTAATGAAAAATAAAACTATGTTTAATAGTAGCAAAGTAACAACACGGGTAATTAGTAAAGATTAATTGTAAGTTATTTATAAATATTATAGGCATAAATTGTGTTGTTTACAATGGAGTGAATTTTCTATTCTATAGAAAACTAGTAGTCACGAAGAGAGGACTGATCAGGTAGGTATGTTGTCATATGATACTACTCACGTAGACGGTGTGGTTAGAGTTAGTTACGTTAACATGCTTTCTATGTTGCTCAAATTGACGCTATGCGAAACAAAGTATTTTTGGTTCAGTACAAATTATTGCTTTTTGTATTTTTAATTTTTAAAACAATAGATTTAGATTTCTTTTTTTTTTTTTAATATTATCCATTATGAGGCTATTTTATTTGGTTATGTTAAATCAAAGAGAGCAGCTATTTACTAATAATAATTTTCAAATATGAAATCCTTGCCAGAATTTTACTAATATAATATTTCGACTTAAAGACCCACCTTATGTGATCTTATGAGCTAAGTAAAACTGATACGTTATTTTTATAAATGATGTACCTACACTTGCCGAAATAGTTCCAAATGCAAACACTTGAGTCCTATTTTTAACATAGTAAAAACTATCTTTTTTGTTACTTTATTTTTTTAATTTATTACGTAGATTTAACGTTTATTATATATAGTTTTAGAAGTTTGACATTGTAGACCAGCCTTTGATCCAAACATTTAAAGTTCTTTAACCACTGCCTAGTGTTAATAAAACAAAAACCTATTTGCACAGCATATATTTTTTATCTTGTACCTAAATATTTAGAAATTTGAGCGTCTACTTTTATTTTATGTTTAAATTTTTTTTTCTAGTTTGATATATATTTTGTTTAAGGAATCATAATTTAGACGAGTTTGTCATTGTATTCTGACAGTGGAACGAGCTTTACGATTAAATATAAATATAAATATAAATTGGTGCTACTTCTTCGGCAATATTAAATTAATGTAATATGACGAACTTGTCTATATAGTAGTTCCATCTATCATGGTTTTTGTTTTTATCGTGGTGTAATTAATTTCGTCATTCAATTTGAACAAATAAATATTAATATATTTTCGTCTTTTGTTTTTTTTCCTTCCATATATCCATTTTATTTTTATTTAAATGGCTAGTTTTATTTTAATTTAATGCATTGACATTGTATTGATGTTATGAAAAATCCCATTTGCAGAAATAACATTATGGTAATAAAAATACCTAATTTCAGGTCGCGGTACGCCTGATTTCGAAAATAGAGACATTAAATATGTGCCAACATCACCTACAAATGATGGTCAAGGAAAGATCCGTATTAACCCCGCAACACAATCTGCGTCCACTTCCAACGAATATCAAAACGATTCAATTAATAATAATACGTTACCAACAGGAGGGAGCCAGATGCAAAGACCGGTTGTTAGAAGACGCATAAGGAGAAGAGCGAATTCAGCTTCCAACGATCCGGCTGAGCAGTTGACGGAGATGTCAGTGCGTGGGCTCAATCTGTTCAGATATGCGTCGGTTAACGAGGGTGTATATCAATGCACGGAGTGCGCTAAGGAGAACATACAAAAAACCTTCAAAAACAAATATTCATTCCAGAGGCACGCATTCCTCTATCACGAAGGTCAACAGAGGAAAGTGTTCCCGTGCCCGGTGTGCTGTAAAGAATTCTCCAGACCTGACAAAATGAAGAACCACATGAAAACAACGCACGATTGCTACGTCCCGAAGGATTGTGTGTATCCACCAAATGCTTTCTTCATGTTACCCGGCATGGAGGGACAACTGCCGCCTGGAATAAAGCTGGAGGCTGTCGGCTCAGCGTCGCCCCGCAACTCCACACCGACCCATTCGTCGCCAGATCCAGCACAAGCTTGAACGTGACTCATGTTATAACGATTCCAGATTATCGCTATCATTTTAGACCGTTATTATAGTGCCTTTGAAAACGCCTGTATTTTAAGGTTTTTTTTTTTTAAATATTTTCAGTAGTGTTAGATAACCAGAGTTCAATAGGCATATAGTGTTCAATCTATTTTTGGAATTAAATTTTAACGTATACTTTTATAGTAAGTATTTCCAATGATACTGTTATGCATTTAATATCTAAAGTTTTTTTCTATGGAGCTCATTACGTTTTACTTGTTAAAAGTATGGTTGTGCATATATTAGACAATAAATATACACGATTTTATGAAGGCCAGTTACGCAACTACTACGGCGTATTAAATTTAAATGTTTAGAATTTCTAGCGTTAGTAGGTGCACTGCAAGTCTGAATTGTGCCTTCCATTGTATTTCTATTCTTGAATTTCCAAAAAAAGAAAACCATTTCATTTGATTAAAAAAAAATTGTAGTGTTTTTCATCATATCGCAAGACACCGACCAAAGACTGTAATTTACATTTTATTTGTCTGCGCACCAAACATGTTATTTGACAATAATTTAAAGGATGTGGTAAAATGGTTGCAAATGAATAGTTGTCTCGTTTTAATAATAACAGAATCTAACTAAGACTACAAATGAATAAGATTATATATTTTATAGTAGAGGATTATTGTAGGGTTTCTTAGGATACCCTCAAAATTTATATTGAAAAAAAAATGTTAATTTGAAAAATTACGATCGGTACGTGATAAAATATCAATTATTATTATTACTTATACATAGGTATATTTTAAAGACTTTATTATATAATATAGAAATATTTTACTATTAACTGTTTGAATATTAGTGAGCCTATTGTTACTTTATATGGTTAATTCTTTATATCCAGAGGTAAAGTTATAGATTTAAAAATATATATGCGATAATATACTTACGTAAAATCTATAAGTGCCATAGCGCATATGTTAATGTTGTATAAACGTTTCCATATCTTCATTATAGTGTTAGAACATAGGCTCTAGAAGTAGAGCTCAGAGACGACAATCAGCAGTTCTTCCATTGATAAGGAATTTGTTACAGACTTCGTGATTGCGAATGCTAAGATTAAATCTTTTTTTTTTTGAAAAGAATATAATTACTTCTTGGGCAATTTTTAAAAAATTTATTAATAAAAAAAAATATACAAAACTGGTTTAATCCAGTTATTCGTAATCACTTACGTCTGATTTTTTAGATGTTATGAATAATCTCCACGGTTATAATATAAGATTAATATTAGGTTACGTTTAAAGAGTTTTAATAACACGAGCAATTTATATAAGCCTTACATAATGTTAGATGATAGATTATACTATATTACTTAAAATATTACTATTGAGTTTTTTGTGTTTAAATTTAGCGCACAACTTTTTTTATATTAAGTTGATAGTTCAAGTTTATGTATATAATTAAGTTGAACTTGGATCATTATAGATTTATATTACCAATAAGGTATTAACAATTATAGCAGTGTGATTCTTAGATAGGTATACCAGCGCCAGTCAATCGCACAAATTTTTGTTTGTAACTCGTTCTAAAATATGACGAGACCTCTCGATCCTCTTCTTCATTCCTGTTGATAGCTATCGGGTTTTTCACTGGGTTTTTGTTCGTGGCGACCGTGTTATTTATGTTTTTTATTTTCTTTCCTTTTGTAGTATTTTGTTTTGTGATATTAGTGCTAACTAAGTTAGCAACGTTCATTGTTGTATCTTACTTTCCTTTCTAACCACGTGCTGCAAGGCAGCTTATGTATAACTATAGATTATATATAAACGAGCGATCGTTTTTTATTAAGTATTATGGTCACGAAATACGTGGACCACTACTTGATTATAAAAAAAAATTGGCGATGGTTGACGTAATATTACTAATTTAAATAAGTGATTTTTTTTTTTGAAATTGTGGAATTCTTATTACATAGTTATGTTGCAAAATTTTTCCGGATGTATAGTGGTTTTATATTTCTTAAATTTTTGCTTAAAACAACAAATATTGTTTTTTGTATAATTAATTCATAATTATTTCATAGTTTTATTTGAGATTTCATCTAGAAACTGTTAGAGTGGATATTTTTTTTATATTATTCTTTAAAATGGTTTAAATTTTGTACTGAAGTGGTTATTGGGTTGACAATATTATTTGGTTATTTTAATGTTTTAATTATCCGTTATTATACATAATATGAGTAAAGAGAGATCAACTACAAATTAGACAAAAAAAATTACATAACTACCAGAACGCTCTTAAATCTAATTCTTCACAACCTCATATGTAACTTTCAAGGTAGTGCAATCTTTATATGCGTGTTGATTTTTTTCTATATTCTATTAAATTAATAGTTTACTGAGTACAGAATATTTATTATGCCGTACGTCATCATAAATACGGTGTTAGTATTACTTTTTATACTTTGTGAATATTTTAATGTAATACAATGTTCTCTTTAATCTACTTAGGTTCAGATGGTCAGTGGTCATTAAATGGGGAACTTAAACTGTCGATAGCATTTTAGATAATCAGAGACTATAATTGTTATTGGACTCTAACATTTACTATTCTTATAGTATTTTTACAATTTAAGATCTTAATATAGAAATAGTTTCTACATCTATATAAACGTTAACATTACTACCACAGTTTAACTGAATAACTATTGTAATTATTATTTAGAATAAAATTATCGTTGCAAACAGCAAAGCTTTAACAAAAATCGATTTAAGCTACGGATTATGAGAGAATAATTTCTATGTAACAAGAATTAAATAGAGTTTATTTAAGGAAAAGAATCTTACCAACGCATTGAATGTAATGCGTAAATAAATATGTACACTACAAATAATAATTCAAATAAAAGATTAAAGACTAGAACAGTCAATTTATTTATTCCTTAATTTTTTAAAAAAAATATGCTTATATCAAAATATGTTAAGTTTATTAATGTATATATTATTATGTTAATGTTCCTGTGTTAATTTCAAGTAAGTACTTATAAATAGTATATAAAATTTACATAATCATAAAAAAAAATCATTGCCTTAGGCATTTATCACTTAAGTTTTTTTTATTATAATAAGTTTAAAAAAAAAACAGCATATAAGTATCTTCATAATATACTCATAATATATTACAGAATTCCATTACACATATGAAGAAGACGGTGAAGGTATCATCGGAATGCCTATAATTACTCTAGAAGTCTTATCGGATTCATCGAGAGGTGAATTTGGTCCAGAAAATATAGTGGAAGTCCAACAAAGCGCTTTAAGCTCTACAGAAGAAACCGGTGTACATTTTTTAACAGAGAAGACAAACGAAACTAGTGAAAAAGATCAGGACGATCACAAAGATATTCAGAAAGCTCGCAATGATTTCTTAGAATATCTAACAAGAAGTGACGGTAGCGTTATTTGTAAGCTTTGTGGTGAAATATTGCAGAGTCGCACTCATTGGTACAGGCATAAATATAAATTACATGTTATACAGCCATTGAATCCGGCGCCGCTGTTTCAATGCGAACAGTGCTTGGTGTATTTCAAGAGCAGAAAAGGTTTGTTTTTTTTTAAATCTACTTAACTTTAAAGATAGCAAAAAGTTAAATATAAGGCTTAGTTTTTTTGTTTTTGTGTAACAAAAAAAAATTAGAATATATTGCTGAAAATAAACTACTCTATATATTATAAATCATATAAGCGTATTATATATTTCAGGATATATTGGTCACTTAGCAAGCAGGCACAGCGAAGTCCTAAGCGACTCCAGTCCCGTTCTCACAAATTCACAAGCTGAAGCACTTTCAAAGAAAACGACCACCACACAGACTGACGTTAAAGAAGAAATGGACCCGGAACTGGCTATTCCGAAGTCGAGTGTGCCAAATTACCAAAATAATGGAAAACAGATGAATAATGTTTCATCCAAATCAGCGGGTTCTCCGAAAATGTATAAGAGTAATAATAAAGGTAAAATAAAAAAAATAACATTAAACATAGATAGATATGTTAAAATGAAACATTTTCATTTTAAATCTTAAGTATGGACAATTAATATTTATACGTATCTAAGTGTCTACTAGGCACTTAACGAATGATTAGTCGTATTGTAAAAAGTAGTTAAGTAATTTAGAAAACGTAA
>DVQK01000076.1:0-16206 GCA_018231685.1 Heliconius clysonymus
TCAATCAATTCTGCTTATTAAATCAATAATCATGAATTTTAAGCGGGCGAAGCCGTGGGCGGGCCGCTACAATATTTGAAGGTTTTTTGGCTATACAAATATTTATCTGACATCATAAGCTAAAGAAAAAAACCAGGGATCTTACATTGATACTCCATTCTCTCTATTTTGAGGGTTTCGTACCTCTTTAAAAAAGGAAACATTATAAGATTATTTTATTGTCCGTCCGTCCGTCTGTCTATCCGTCTGTCAGTCAAGAGCCTTTATCTCAGGAATGCTTGATGATATCGAGTTGAAATTCAAACCAAATACTCAAGTCTACGGTCCTTGATTTCCTGAAAAAGTTGTAGTTTCGTATTTTTCAATTTACTAAAGAAAAAGATATGGCTGTTTATGTCGCACAAAAAAATACGTGTTTACACTATAAATGAAGTTAAAACTAATAGGGTACTTCCGGTTGACCAAGAATTATGAAATTTGGCAGCTAGCAGCTACAGGTACTACTAGTTTTAAAAACTTTACATTTTTGGTTAAATCTTCCCCCTTATGTATTGAAGCCTGTAGTTCAAGTGAGGTATTGGGAAGGAGGACGCCCAATTTTCGAGACTGCTATATGCGATACAACGTGAAGCTTGAAATGTCAAAATAGAGTAAATTCTATACTTGTGCAGGTGCAGTCAATAACTTTTGTTTTACAAGTCACGTGTCAAATCTATTAAACAAAACCTTAACGACAGTATTTTGTAATTTTTACGATTACGATCAACATATAATAAAATTTTTGCTACTGTTGAAATTTAAAATATCAAAAAAATCTTTACCTGTATCTACAAAAAAGGCAGCATCCTCATTTTTAGTTACATTTTTATGGCTTTAGGTCTCTATAGAAAGTGCCGTCATTATTTTATTATCACTTAAATATTTATTAGTTAGGAAGGAGCTTAACGCGTTTTCTCGCATAGAAGGTTAAGACACTCGAATTTCCGCGTAAGCGTAAGAGTAATTCATTATCATTCGGGAAATTGAACCTAAAAACGTCACGCCTACAGTCTGAGGCACAAACAAACGTTGAATAACTTGATTTAACATCGGTATATATCTTTTACATAACACACTTTCTAAGTAACTGACAATTTTGAATACACGCAACGGGTTACCTTAAAACGATTTACCTGGTGTAATTTAGCTTATAGCCTTCCTCAATAAAGTGTAAAGTCAATACACAAAACATTTTTCTATTCCAACCAGCAGTTCCCGAGATTAGCACGTCCAACCAAACACTCTTCTCTATACAATATTAGTATAAGAATATAATATTTAATTGCATTTAAGTCGAATGCGGCGCGCGTCCGTCGGCGGCATAAAGGCGCGTGCACCGTATGCTAATGTATGCGTGGTTAATTGTCCTCCTTCGTCATACAGCCTACTGGCAGCGGCGGCGGTATTGAGCGGACCTGGTGGAAGTACCTATTTGAAAATATGCAAGTTATTGTTATTAGTACAAAAAAAGGTTAATCATTGATTACTAATAATATTTGTAAGAAAAATGTAAAAAAATCATTGCCATTGGGGGTATTCGATTTTCCTTAATAATGAAGGCACAGTGATGTCTTGTTTGTGTTAACCTAGGGTTAAGCTAATAAATTAACCAACACTAGGTTTCCAATACACGTTGAGTGATGGAATCCAACGACATGTTTTATTTTGTTACAAAAAAGAGGGGGAAAAAATATCCTAGCGAACGAATTCAAACTGACACCCGACGCTTTTACAGACGACACAGCGCCGCTGAGCTACTACGTGATGGCCAATTGGCCACTCGTATGCAATTACTTATTATTATTTTTTTTGCACAAAGCAGGGTAGGCAGAGGGAACGTGGGAACCTCGTGTCTAGTAAGACATATCGTTTCCATGAAGAGAATTCCCAACTTTCCGCTAAGTTCTGGAAGCATTTCGTGTTTAGTGGGGGAACTCAACGCCGCGTTTAGCCTTATTACCAGAGCGAGTAAATTAAAATATTAAATATTTCATTTTCTCTCTAGTGGGAATCGAACTCAAAACTTGTCATTTACAATAACATGCTTATACCCCAAGACCACGACTAGCCTTAAGGGTGCTCACACACAAAAATAATCGAGGTAATTATAGGGCAGCGGCTGTTTGTAAGTATAACGGTTGCGTGTTCGATTCTCGGAATACAACTTGATCTTTATATCTGCTGAGCAGGGTAGGTAAAGGGAAATTAGTTTGTGACTGTTTTGCACATTCCTTTCTCCACTTCTCTTTTAGTTCTCGAAACATTTTGTGTTGAGTGACGGAACTTAACACCACGCTTTATCTCTCCGAGGAGGGAAATGAATATGAATCACTGTATCGAGTGGGTATCTTACCTACTCAACTTGGGCATAACGTGAAAAATTCAACCGATATTAAAAGTAACGAAACGATCAAGCCATACATTTTGACTAGGGTGTAGAGTTTATGAAGTTAAGGTCTATACATATGTATTTTTAAGGCGTATACGAGTTCAATTCCCACCCGAGGAAATGATGTTTGACTTTTCTCGTCTATATCCTATGTATGTATCTATTTTCATTTTAGTGTTTCTTTAAGACAAAGCGCAGCGTTGAGTTCCGGCACTCCACAGTCACAGCAATGTCTCAAAAAAGGAATGCAAGGAACTTAGTTCCTTAACACTATTTTTCAAAGTTTTTTTTTATTTCACATGTATGAAGATTCTTGGTGCAACACAGCCTAATGTCCTTCCAATAACCTTATAATTGTATATTTATAAGTAATAAACAAGTCACCGATACTTCGGTAATCCTACAGATTTGGTTAACCGCGTGCCATCACGGCCGGTACCGTCAGCAGATATGTATTGATTATATTTGATATACTTTTTAATGTTGTAAAATGAAGAATGTAAGTGACTCGAGAATTAGTTATTATTTTCTTTTGGTATTAAAATTAAGAAAGTGTTGTAATAAATAAACTACCATGAATTTTAGTGGCCTTATATTATATTCTCTCACTTAAAACGCCACGGTTACGAGTTTGATTCCCGCTAGGGAGAATTAATTATTTAAATTTTCTCGTTCTCAACACGCAATGTTCCAAAAATTGGGTGGAAAGTGGAGAGAACAGACTGTCTTAACTTTGAATGTCGTAGCCCAGAGATATCTGGGTATATTGTTTGACGTAGGTATGTTTTTTGGCTATACACTACATCCCGCATAATGATTTAACACAAGGAAAGGGAGTGTTTTAACACTGGTTTGTGTATGGAATGGCGTAACTCAACGTCGCTGTGTCGTGGTACTAGAGCGAGAAAATGAAAATAATTCGTTCCCTGAGTGGGACTCAATCCCGTAAGTGTCACGTTTACATTTATATTTATTACAAATGCTCCACAATAATTTTCTATAATTTCATAATATTTTGTATGCTATCGCTACATTTGGGCGCCTCCGTCCGGTGCCCTCTCCGCAGCGTGAACAAATCTCTTTATTATGTTAATCGTCATTGTGTACGGTCGAACGGAAATTATTATGTATCAATTGAATATTTCGGATGTTTAAAAATCAATTTCGACGCCATTAAAACTTTAACGAGGTTATGATTACTTTATAAAATGCAGTTATCTACACGTATATAATTATACAAACCTCTTCCGTTACTGAGTGACAAACAAAGCTCGGCCAGAATTACGTAGCGTAAAAGGTGGTACATTTACATTTCTTGGTGAGTTTAGGGGAGCACTAAGAGAAGACTTCTCAAATTTTGTATAGGACATGAAAAACATGATTCATACAAACAAAGTAGCCTAGTTGTAGAAATTCCAAATAAAAAGTTTATTAAGTTCATTAAGGCTAGTCCTGGCGAAGGAAATAAATAATATTTTCATTTTCTCGCTCTGGTAGCGACGCAAAGCGCGGCGTTGAGTTCCATGAGAGTTGAATTCGACAGCAAGGGGAACAGAACGAAAATGGGCTTAATAGGAACGGAGTGTCTTGGAGATACTAGTTTTACAGGTTCCTTTGCCTATTCTGTTATGTAAGGGATACAGCGGGATAAAGCTAAAAAAATCTTGTTAGTATTGTTCTGGTTTTGTTTTTGCGATTTTGTATTGGCGTTAGGTTCCGCCACAAAACATAATATCACTGTATGAAAGATAACTACTTACATTCAAAATCTTCTCATTTACGTCGTCACAATAGCCTCAGTTTTCTTTACGTTATATTATTAAAACTTCTACAAACCGTATCGATTTAAGATTTTCTTAGTATACTTCTTTTTTTTTACTTATATCACACTCCTTATTTTTTTTAAATACTCATTTATAATTCTCATTATTAATTATCGATAAATATAACTAGTTATCAAACAAAACTTAATAAAAAAATCAACACATCACAGACAATATATAAATATATAAAGAATATCACACTAACACAAATTATGAACCGTAATTGAACAATCATCCGGTTTAGATCACCATAAGAAACTTTTTCGATCGTCGATAATAGAATGATAATTAAAAATAATTAACTATCCATATTATCATTGTTATGACAAATTAGACCGAAACAATGTCAGCCATTTAAGGCGCCAAATGAATTCAAGATGGCCGACAATTATCTATCGTTAGTGTTCTGAATTAATTCGTAAGTATACTCTTACACAGCCAGAGTTTTTTTAAATTTATTATATTATTAATACAAAAATTTAAACCTTACTTTATTTTATTAAATTTTATATTGGTTTGACATATGTGTGCGTAGTGTATGTTTTTTAAATTTATTTGTGGCTGTATGACATTTCAATTGTATGCAAAAATCAGGAGTGCATCGATTGATTGGCGTCATTACGAAAAGTATAGGTACACTCCATTATTTTTTTTCCTCGCCTTGAATATACTTATTTTTTTAAATATTTCTAGGAAAGTTAATTGAGCATAGATAATAAATTTCATAAAGTAAAAAAACACTTCGTCTCTATGGCCTCATGAGCCATCAAGACGAGCGGCGCAGCGCAGCGTCTGACTGTTAAAGTGATGGTTGTGGGTTCGATTTACACTTAGGAGAATATGCAAGCGTGGAAAAAATTAAAATTGAAAAAGTGGGGAACCGACTTCCTTCTTGCTACACCTTTTTATAATCGGACTCTATGTACAAATTATATAGGTTCGTGTTGTAAATCAAAGTGCAGTAAATAATACTAGTCCATTATTTATAATACATATTTATATTTACTTAGAGGTCAGTCGTGGCGCAGGGACTCAAAATGTGACTGTAAATGCGACTGATTGTGGGTTCGATCCCCATTCGAGGAAATGAAATATTTATTTAAATTTATATTTCCATTTATTAGCTCTGGTGTCGAAATCGCGGCGTTGAGTTCCGCCACTCAACACACAATGTCCCCAGAATTCGGCGGATAGTGGAGAATTGAGTGTCTTAATACTACGTTCTCTCTATCTACCCTACTGTGTGCTGCTGGATTGAGTGAAGCTGATTAAAATTAAATCAAATTAAATCAAACTTCATACATACATATTTTAATGTAAATAATCGTATCATAATTTAATGTTAAAACATGTGGAATTGGAATTTGTACAAATCAACAACTGTGATCTGTGCTACTAAAGTCACATTTGTTTTGACACTTTCTTGCTTCGCGTAGTAACCTCCGCGAAGCAGGGTAGGCAGAGGTAATTTGGGAACTTTAAAGCACCCTGTTTCCCCATATCCATTCTGGAGACATTGCGTCTTGAGTGTTTATTTATCTTTTAAGTTACGGCTTATTCATAGAATCGGGATTTTACCGGGAATCCATAGCCATAGCCTTTACTCAGTTTCATCGTAATTGTAGCCACTGGACACCGTCCTGTAGAACAGTAGAACGAAGCACTGAGTCATAGCAATATAATAACATGACATAAATATAATAGCAATAAAAATATCCGTTAACAGTTAAATTGTTTCAAAGAATATTGAGACATTATGCGTATAGAATTCTTAAAGTGGTCGCACATTATGTTTTATGTCGATACGCAGTATTATATATGTATAGTTACTAACAGTTTATATTTTTATAATGTGTTATCAAATGTGCCACCCACAGCGTGTGGTAAACGCGACAGTTGTGGGTTCGATTCCCATTATTATTATGTACTAGCTTTGGTAAGAAGACAAAGCAAGGTATTAAGTCCCGTTATTCAACACGTAATGTCTTAACATTAGGCGTAACGTGGGGAGTGTTTTAAGATTAGGTTCCCTGTACCTTCCTTACTTTGTGCGGGATAGAGCGTGAAGCTATAAAACAACAGGTACACGTATTATTGGCTGTTTCAGATCTAGCCCAGATCTAGTTTGACAAAGTGCAGTATTACATTGAACACATAATATTTATAAATTGGGCAAAAGTGAAAAAAAAATCGCTTACTTTGCAAAGAGAAGTCTACATACCTATAAGACATTTTTTTAACGACCTATAGCCCTCTCGAAATTCAAAATTGCAATATGTTAGGCACTTAAAATTATCCTCCATACAGCAATTAGCCATCAAATCACGTACGACGCCTCGTTTCTAATGAATCGGCTATAAATCAACCCAATCTAATTGACATACAGACATTTTCTGTTCATTGTGTCAGTTCGCTTAGGATTGTAAAAAATTCGGCTATTTCTAGACTTGTAACTAAGTATAGTGTAGTGTATAATTCATAACTGGACACTGATCATAGCTGAGTCAGGCTCGAAGGACCAAAAATATCTAAATTACATTTCCACCTTCAACAGGTGATCATTATTTAGTTTTTTTGTTAATTCACGCTGTGTCCCACATAAAGCAAGATAAATAGAGGCACATAGTGTTAAGACACTCTGTTTTCCACGAACTCCCCTATTTTCGAGATATTTTAATTTTGAGTGGCAAAACTTAAAGCCTTAATTTAATGGTGATTAAATTAAGTGATAATATTTCAACCACACAAGCAAAATCACAAAATTTCTGATAACGTCAGAAGGCCGAGAATTAAAAAAAAACACTTCCACCTGTTAATGCATTTCTATCTAGTTATCTCGCGTTCGAGTTCGATGTTAGCTCGCGTTAGAGAGTTCAAAGCAGAGCCACAAGCTTGCACGTGTAAATATTTAATATTTTTATTTCCTCGCTCTGGTAACGAGGCAGAGCGCGGCGTTGACTTTCGTCATTCTATACCCCAATACGCCAATCCCAGAATTTTGTGGAAATTGGGGAACGAAAGTGTCTTAATGGGGTACAGAGTGCCTTAATTTTGTGTTTTTAGGTACTGTTTACTGACACAAGTTGAAGATTTGCATTGCTTATTGTGACTATTGTATATATGTCTGCTATCCGATTAAGACGATGCATAATATCTTCGAGTCGAAATATAGGATGAGGATAATATTGTACTCCAAACTAGGATTCGAATTAGGGGAAGCCCCAAGGCTTCAAGACGTCAAGAAATAAACAAAGACCGTTTGATATTGTTTCTTTTTTCAAGATATTACGAGTGGTGAAACTTGGTGGAACTGAATGTCACAGTTTATCTTGTTACCAGAGCCAAAAATGAAAATAGTTTATTCTGTGAAGTGGGAATCGAACACGCTATTGTTGCTTTTCTTTACCCCCAAGCAAAGTAGGCAGAGCGAACCTATGAACCTAGTGTGACATTCTGTTCTCCATTTACTACTATAACTCCTTTTCAGCTGAGTTCTTGAGGCTTTGCAGATTGAGTGGTGAATCTCAAATGCGCGCTATGCCTCGTTAGCAGAGTGAGGAAATCAAAATCAAAATATGTCTTTCCCTGTGTGGGTATCGAACCCATAAACGTCGCTCACACGTCGTATACTTGTGCCATCTCAGCAAAAAAAAAATCTAGATATCTACTAGTAACCTACGTGGTAATGATAGGCCCACTGATGAAAGATCCTGCGCGACATTAACTTTATGGAATCGGTAGTAAATTATCTAACAATAAAAAACTAATCATATAACTTCTCATCCTGAATAAAATTATTACACTTTGTCTCGTGATAATGAAATGGACGTGATAATATAACTTCTATCTGGCTAATGCGACCGTCTTCCGTGTACAGATAATTAATATTCACGAAACGAACGAATCGGAAGCACTGATCGATTTTACTGCCCACGACAGCTTGCGTCACCTACAATTATTATATTGATTTCGGTTACAATATATACTACTTTGTTGTGCTACTCTGCTTGTCTATACTTCTGTACTAATATTATAAAACTAAAGTTATCAACTGATAATTAGAATTAAAAAACTCTTTCTTCTTGTGTCGGTCGGTGCATATATAGAGAAAGAGTATAAATCTAGGCTATATTACATTACTGTACGACCTACGACTAATAGAAGAGAAGAAACAATAAAAATTATGCAAAAAATGAGAGAGTTTGAGAGATTCCGTTGTTATTATTGGTTACTTTCATTCGGCCAGGCATGTAAAGCCGCAGAAAATTATAAAATTAGTCTATTTACAATCAGTATATTTACTAAATATCTTTAGATATATTTTTATATAAAAATATATACATATATGTATATGTCCTTTTTTTCTTGTACGTAATTTAATATAGAATACAGCTTCACGCTGTATCCCGTTAAAACCAGAGTAGGAATCTAGAGGAAAAACACTCTGTTTGTAATTTATCGCCCAAGCTTTGTCACAATGTATGCTGAAAGTAGGAACTCCACGCGTTATTTATAGGAGGGCTAGCTAATGAAAATAATTCATTCCACCAATTGAAATCGAATCCACAACCGTCGCGTTTACAGTCAGACCTTATGCCGATGCGCCGCGACAGCCTCTTATACATAACTAATAAATATAGAATATAGATAGAAAATATTAAATATACCTTATTTATATGTATATATTACTTATAAGAATCATCCTTGTATCTAGCGACGGTTAATGAATCATAAAATGTTCAAATTAACACAATTCTCCCTACAGTTTTTGAATCGTGATGGATCGTAAAAAAATTTATTGCGATAGTAACATACTTACTTACGTGTTATTATTAGTTTATTACTTATTGTGGTATTTTTTTTAATTGTGGGGTTCCGATGGGCAACCGATTTCATGATCGTAGATCAAGATGGGAGTTTCATCTTATAAAACGTTGACTACGAAACTTAAAATATTTTTTTGAAAAACAAATTAAAGTTTGAACGTAGAGCGATTTGAACCAGCGCGTAACGCTTGCGAGTTTCTTAGGATTCTAATCCGAGTGACTCTAGATAAGGGATTATTTTTATAAAAAACATAGCGCGGTGTTTAGTTGCACTACTCAACACGCAAACTGAGCGGAATTTGGTGGACGATGTCTCTTTAAATTAAGTTCCCTACCCTGTTGTGAGGGATACAGCGTGAAGCCTTAAAAAACTAGTTATATAATATTTAATTTGATTTAAACATTCTATTAAATGTAAAACACATTCTGTCAATCGCCAAACGCTGTTCTATGCTAAACGGTCATGATACCATCATTATTGTCTATATTTTGAGTTTCAATTTCAAAATGCAGATCGATCATAAAGATACTTAGAGTCGAAACTGATATAAGATAATATATGTATTTTGTTATATGAATGTAAATGCGACGGTTGTGGGTTCGATTCCCACTCGGGGCATTGAAATACTTACAGTCAGAAGTCAAATCGCGTTTACAGTCCGAAGCTGACCCACTTTTCCAAGATGGCCTTGTCAATTTTATAGTGTAGGCATTTTCTGTTCTAATCACACTGTGCTATAGTCAACACTCGACGCAAAATATCATATAAACTACTTATATACATGAAAACAGAGCAAAATGGAAAACAGAACAATAACAAGAAACCTTCATACATATTTGAGGTCAGCACAAGTGCGTGACTGTAAATTCAACTGGTTGTGGGTTCGATCCCGACTCGAGGAAATTAAATATTTATTTAAATTAATATTTTCATTTCTTCGCCCTGGTGTCGAGGCACAACGTGGTGTTGAATTTTGCCACTCAACACGCAATGCCTTTTCAATTGGGGGGAAAATGGAGAACGGGGTATCCTAAGACTAGGTTCCGTCTGCCTACACTGCTGTGTGCGGGATACAGCGCGAAGCTAATGTAAAATATTGTAGAAAATAATGTAAAACGACTCCATACCACCCGTGTCCACAGCGTGCAGCGGCGTGCCCAGAGCAAATTGGTTCGATGACGCGGCACGGCTAAATAATGTTATTTACATATTGTTTTGTCACTTTCAACTATATTAGACAGATACTAGTTTTACAGTAGGATATGCCTGCTTTTTTAAATATGAAATACTTCCTCAATGAACTCATCAGCTAGTTATATTAAAAAAAAGTAATTATTGTTTTTTATTGTAACCGCATTTGTTCCCGCACATTTCCTCGTTACAATTGCGGAGCTAAGAAATTAAAATATTAAATATAATTTCTTCGAGTAGGAATCGAATCCACAACCTGTCGCGTGTACAGTCGCACGCTTGTGGCCCTCGACACGCCACGGCTGGTCTATAATTTTTACTTCACACTTTAAATATTTCGTTCTTTTTATTTTTTTAGCATCACACTGAATTTTGCATAAAGCAGGGTAGGCAGATGGAACCTAGTGTTAAGACACTCCATTCCCTACGCACAGGCAAATTCTCGAAACATAGCGTGAGTGACGAAATAATTAATTACCTGAGTGACTTTTACAACCAGTTGTGCTCTATAGAAATTTCCAACTTTTGAACAAAATAAAATAATAAGTTCTTTGATTTTCACGATTATTACACATTTTAAATGAAACTATTTTAACCGGATTAATCGCGTATATTTAAGATTATACATTTTGGAAACCCGACGCGACGTTTCGAACGCTTTGCAGTAGTCGGTGACCACGGACTTAATATAGTTTTATGAACTTAAAATAGTTTAATTTAAAACAAAAATAAAATCAATAAACAGCCAAACATTTAAATTTATATATACATATGTATAGTTCTTTGTTTTTTACGAAGATATGATCACAAATCGTTTGTTTGGAAATTTGGCGGTCGTCGAGCGCTAATGGTTATTGTCTTGTTTTTAACAAGTCATCCACAGATTAAGGTCTCAGTTACAAAACCCTATAGGCAATTGCTTTTACATCCTTCTTTTCCGTTTTATGCATTTATATAGGTTAAAATTTAAATTTAAACAATAAAAAATGAAGAAGGATGTATGTTTGTTGGTATTAATTTTAATAAGCAAATTATATTATATTGTTTACTTTTATTACGCATTAAATCGGTTTGCTGTTATAGGTGTTAAAGTGTAATAAATAGAGTTTCTTTTTTTCCAGCTTCACGCTGTATCCCGCGCGTAGACCCTGCTATGCGCAGAGGGAATATGTGAACCTAGTGTTAAAACACTGCGTTAAGCAGCGGAACTAAACGACACGCCTTGGCTCGTTACTAGAGCGAGGTAATAAAAATATTAAATATTTCTTTCCTCCGAGTGCTATTTTAAGCAACAACCATCGCATTCATTGCCGCACCGCTTGTGCCCTTACCCCTTACTTAACTTACTATGTGCTATACATACGTACATACCAGCGTTGTCAGATTTTCTTTCGGAGAAAATGTTTTTATTTTAACGTCTTCGTCGTCTTTATACTTAAGTCTTTTTTTAGCTTCACACCGTCTCAAGTACGAAGCGGGCAGAGGGAGCCTGGAAACCTAGTATTAAGACTTGCTGTTTCCACTGTTTCATAAAGGAAATTCTGTTCCCCAAATTCCGAATTATGGAGGCATTGCGTGTTAAGTAAGTAAGCGGAAGTCACCGCCGTGCTTGGCGTGTGGAATTCTTGGAAAGGGTGGAAGCTTTTATCCAACAGTGGGCGACAATTAGATGATGATGATGATGATGACCAGCGTTGCCAGATTTGTTCTCGGTGAAAAGCGGGATTTTTGAACATTTTAAGTGAAAAAGTGGGATTCTTTGAGCAAGAGAATTTAAATAAAGAGAATTTAATGGACAATGTTTGTCCATTAGTTTTGTGTAAAGCTTTCAATTGTGATAGATATAAATATAAAATATTTTTAATAGAAACACATCACTATACTCAAACGATATTGTTTTGGTTTATCATAATATGTAAAATCTATATAAAGAATACAGTTATTTGTATGTCTATTAAATTATTAGTAACTCATTAAAATCGTAAAATAATAAAAAAAGATTTCTCACACTACGTGGAATAATCTGTAAAAAACCGGGCCAATGACTGTCTCGGTTGGGACATTTAATTTTTAGTCTAAAAATCGGGACGTCTCCCCAAAATCAGGACATCTGGCTAATGATGATGATGGTATAATGGTAGAGGTGACTTTCTAGCTTCCATCCACTTCGTATTGTTACTTCGTATAGAAACGACAACCATCGGATTTAGAGTCAGGCTATTTGCCACGCCACGCCTGTTTCAAAACTGACTGTGCCTAACTACCTTCTGAAAAATTGTATTTAGCGTCACATAAATGCATTACACATTTTCAACAATGGCGACATTAAATTATACGTATATTAATAAAATATGTGTGTGTATATGTATCGGTATATATTGTAATATGAATCAATTATCATAAAGCTTATTAAAGTACAATTAAAATACGCTTTTTTACAAACATTGAATCAATGATCGTAGGACAGGGGCACAGCGCTTAACTGTAAACATTACAGTTGTGGGTTCGATTCTATTAGGGTAAATCAATTACTCTCGATACTAAATTATCTCTGACTAGCCCGCTATGTGAGGGATACAACGTAAAAATGAAATAAATAAAATAAATCAGCATCACGCTGTATTCCAGGCAGGCAGGGTAGGCAGAGGGAACCTAGTGTTAAGACACTCCGTTCCCAACTTTCTGCCGAATTCTGGGGGCATTGCGTGTTGAATGGCTGAACTCAACGCCACAGTAAGAAAATAAAATAAGTGTTATAAAAATAGTTATTCAAAGTAATTTCGGTTCAAGTATCGCCATCTATCGCCGAATAGCGCTCACAATCTATTTATAAAACAATCTACTCTATGGTACTTGGCACGACCACTTGAGTGAAGTTCAATTTTGACAGTTCCAATGTAACAGTGGTCATCTTATTTTTTTACATATCTTGCATTTCGATACAAAATATTAGTAATTCGCGGTCGTGGTATTACGTGAACAAGATGAAAATATTATCCCACGCACTTCGAGAAGGTGGTATGCGGCCCGCTAGCAACGGTGAGTCGTTCTGCCAACGTATTATATCCTTATTTTTAACTGATTAAAAAAACCACACTCAATTGGCTGTTAACCTTTTAACTAAAGGCGAGAGACGAGTAATTTGACGCTGTGCCGTGTATAATTTTATTACATTATAGTTTCGCATCGCCGCCGCGTACATATGTCTAACTGCCGGCCGTTTTCGGTGATACAAAACCAAACTAATCGTTTACTTATCATAATTGTGTTGTTATCACAATTAGTACAAAATTCATATTTAAACCTTTGATTGGCTCTAAACTTGACGATAAAATGCCTTAACTGACATTGTAATATTATAATAAATGAGTGATAATCGCGAATGTTTTCTTGTACTGGAATAATTGGTGGGAATTGACTATTAGATGTTATATTTTTTTCAATGGAATAAACAAAAAGGTCAGTTTTAATTTTTGTTTCTTATTGTTTAAGAATGTTTGTTTTTATCTTAAAGAGAAAAGGCAACGACTACTATCAGACAGTTTTATCTGATAGTGAGAATTTCTTTTGGCATAACATAACAATGCAAACTTATTTATAAATATGTGTTATGTTTTATTTATTTTTATTAATTTATTTTTTGGAACTAATCCATTATTTACCAAAAGTCTGTTAGGGATAGTTTGAAGGAAGAATATCGACTCTGCAAACATTTTTTATTTATTTTTCCCATATTATTATATGTTTATTGGATATAGAGAATATTCTATTCTATTCTGTTCTATATTTTTAATTTAACAGTACATTATATAAAAAATATTTTAGTTATTATTACTATAGTTATTATCTAACATGACTTAAGATAGTACATATACAATTATATAATTTTTATAATTCTAATAAGATTTGTGAAAAAATGATAGGAACACACCTATCTATAACAGTTTAAACAATTAAAATTGTATTTTTTTACTGTTAAATTTATTTCATCATCATGTACCTATTATGAAATATTTGAATGAAATTGCTTCAGTGTTTTTGTTATTTTGTGTTTAGGGATTGATAACAAAATATCTGAGAATTTTTCCTTCACTATTAATTAATTTACATTTAACATACTTTTTAAAATTTATTTTACTTTTTCTTTTTTTTTCCAATATATAAATATTGGCATTAAATAATAATTTGATTTTTTTCTCACATTATGTACAACAGGTAGGCAAGAGGGCCTAGAATTTTAAGACCTCCGCTTTCTGCCCACATTTGAGACATTCTGTGTAGAGTGGTGGAATTCAAACTCGCACTATGACTTATAAGATATAATTAATTCTTCTTAGTAGTATCAAATTCGTGACCATTGTTTATAACCAGAACCAGCCAATTACCTCAATATTTTAATAACTTAATTCGCAAACCACCTAGCTCTATCACAGAAAATGTTATGTTATTTTAAGCAGACCACTTACTAAAAAAAAATATTAGTATATTTAACATGTTGAGGGGAGGTGTGGTGCACCAGCATAAGCAAACACAGCATGTTGTGGAGTGAATTTCCATAAAAAATTTAATATTTTCGTTTTTCGCTCTGGTAACAAAGCAAAATGAGAAGTTGGGAACAGAGTGTCTTAACACTAGATTCCTTTTTTTCGTTCGTACGTTCGTTACGTCGTTCTGCGTTTTATACAAATGTTTCAATTTTCAAAATAATATTCAGAATATATTTTTTTCCTTATTTTAATTATTTTTCAATGTGAGGCACAGGGGCATAAAGTGTGACTATAAATGCGACTGGTTGTAAGTTCGATCCCAACTCGAGGAAATTAAATATTTCTGGTACTAAGGAAAAAGGCCCGGCGTTGAGTTACGGCACTCACACGTGCTGCTGTGTGCGGGATACAACGACAAATTCATAATGATAAATCTGTGTATTTAATTTTTTATTATATTGATTGAGCTATTTTTAAATATTTAAATGGAAACTTTTTCTACATTAATATTCTAATACTTAATAGCTTGTAGCTTGAGGCTATATAATGATTTCAAAAATGTGATCTAATTTTAATGAATCTTAAATGTCATTTTGTTTGAATTATAGTTTTTTTTAATTACGTTTTTTAGTAGGGTTATTTCAGTGGAGATGAGCGTTAATGCGTATAATGTATAATAACTTCACACTACATTTCATATATTAGGTTAAGACATTCGGTGTATCACACAGCCCAGTTTTCGAGACATGGCCGTGCCGTAGTTGAACACAACGTCAAAACTCAATGGCGCTCTTTAATGTCTTGTGATCAAAGAGATCGTCTCCGCCGTGGCCGTCGTCTCTCTGATAGTTCTTTGAATTTAATAGTAAACAAAGACATTCATAATCTTAATGACCTAACAATTTCACAAGTATGTGAAAGTTTTTTTTTTTATTTATTCATATACATATATATATGTCAATAACTCGCAAAAATTTCAATTAAGAATATTTTATCTGTTAAATTAACTAAACAGATAATCAATTATAATTGTCACCTTAATTATGTGTGTTATTTTTTTTTATTATCTGTCTATTATACATCATTAATTTATAGTATCCTGCATTTAATGATAAAACTAGTTTATTTTTTTAATGCCGTCTATGGCAAATATTTGGTTAATCAAATATTATAATTTGCATGTGAGTTGATCTCAAACGAAACCGATGTATTAACTAGATGACTAAATTATATAATTTAGTATTAATTTTGTGTTAATGTCTTCTTGGAAGGTTCTATCAATTCTTGCCGATATTTCGGAGACTGTAACAAAAACGTGACGATTGTCGTTTCGATTTCTACAGGGAAGGAATTATTTCCTTTCCTCGCTCTGGTGACAAGACAGCGCGCAGCGTTGAGTTCGCCTCTCACTACACAATGTTTTGAAAATGGCGCGGAAAGTATAGAAAAT
>DVQK01000077.1:0-16074 GCA_018231685.1 Heliconius clysonymus
CTCAACTGGCCTCAAATGTTTAGTTAAAATGTAAAAATTTGCTAACATAGCAAAATAATATATTTAATTAGCTAACTGCTAGGCAATGTGCGACTTCGCCCGCGTGGTTTTTTAATGGAAATGACTAAAAACTGTGCATGACACATTCTGTTAACGTTTGACGTGACGTTATGTAGCCTTTTGAATTCTTCGATGAATAAACTATTAATTGTTTACGCTGTATGCCGTATATAGCAGGATAGGCTGATGGAAATTGGGAGCCTAGTGTTAATAAACTCCGTTCTAGCGTTGCCAGATGTTTTACTGGTTCCACTTTTTGTGAATTATTCCATGCACTTTGAGAGTTCTTTTTTAATTACTTTACTTTTTTAAAAAGTTACTAACAATTTTAGGGATAAAAATCGCCCTTTTACTGGAAACAAAATCTGGCAACGCTGCTCCGTTCCCTGTTAAAGTACTTCCGTTTACCATTTTGCGGTATTTCTTGAGGTATTGTGTATTGGGTGGTGGAACTCAACGCCGCATGTTTATAGTCGCATAGATTATTGAACACATTTTTTTTTTTTCATTTCTTACTATTCGTTAGTGAGATCAGCGCGATCAAGAACTCATACTCTTCCGAATATAATATTAGTATATATGTATAGTATAGATACCATTTACGTCAGTACCTATACCATTTACAGTACAGTTCTTATTAACGTTAGACTATAATATTGAACTACATAATAAAATTAATCTTTAGGTCAGCTTTAATTAGATAAATCAACATTATTTAAATTATCCGACAGAAAACAATTAAACAACTTATATATTTCACGTATTAAAACCACAAGTGGTTAAGATGTATTATGACAAAAGTATATGAAATGTTTTAATCTGTAAAAAAAATACTTCTAGGGGTCTTTATGCAAGTAGCGAAAAATATATTAATTATATGTAAACTAAGGTACTAGTAAAATTTTTCAAGTGAAGTTTGCAATAAAAAAAAGAAAGAAAAATTCCAAAAAATAATAGGTATATTGACCGGCTCGCATGAAAAACTGGCAGTAAATGGATACACTCTGGCAAAAGCGGTTACTACTTCCACGCAAACAAAGTTAAGGTAAGCAACCAGTAATTTATATATTACAATAAAACATTTAAAAAATGTAAAAGATTAAAAATATGTATCTAGTGGGCAAAATTCCCACGCCTTCTTGCTTCCCGACATATACCTAACAGTTTATAATATATTGCAAACAGTTTGAAGCTTCAAAGTTATTTCGACTTTTCGCTAAAGTGTAGTAGAAATGGGCAATATGATTTTCATATATTATAGAGGCTCCAATGTCGGTTGCAAGTACAGAAGGCAAATATCTTTATTATTCAACCCCTATTCATATTTTGGTCAGGCTAACAGAAATATTGTGTGTAATAGAATTTAATTTTTTAATATAAGCATGTCTTGGAGTGCGATTCTTTTGAGATCTTAACGATTAGATCAAGCGGTTTAGATAAGAAAAATTACGACATAAGAATAAAAGTTTATATTAGGCACTTAAAAATTAAGTACTCGTCCAAAATAAACAACATACCTAAAATACGGATAGAACTTCACTAAAAACCTTTGATTTCCAATGCAAAGCATCCATTACGATTACCTGAAAAAAAATCAATGTCAAGTAAAGCTTATAATTAAAAATGATTAATTAAATATAATTTTATAAAAATCCCTCTTTTTTATGTTATTATTTTAAGTGTATTGTTTAACTTACTTAATTTATACATTATTTAATGTGTCAAAAAATTTTTTTTTACTAAGCAAAATGTAATAAAGTTGACGTCGTGTGTACCTATAAACACGGGAACACCAATATACAAGTATGTGTTCATCGTAAGCCAAATCGTTAAACCTAGATTGACTACAAACATAAAAGAATTAGGTCGATCCCTAGCGGGTGCTATGGGGGTAGATTTAGACAACCCTGTCATGGTTGAGATTAGGGCGGAATGGGGTGTGGCGGTACCGTCAAATGTCGCGCCATTTCACCGCAAGCTGACGTCACGGGCCACTCCTGACATTTCGAATGAAGCAACAAAAAGCAGCCCTACCTACCCGCGACAACTGATAACTGGAAACCTTTAATATTTTCAACTAGCGCTCTTCATTTCCACCATTGCTCGTCTTTTAATACCATGCTTTTATAGCTCTCCTTGGCATTTAGAAATCCACATACATATTATAAAGTACATATTTTTTTTATAATTTGGTTCACTATCTTAATATGTGGTGCTTTTATGATTTGTTTATAATATTGTAATCATTATTCGGTGTTATTATTAACTGTTAAGCTTTACAGAGAATTGGTGTATATACAATAAAAAAATATATTATTTCTACAATTAGGTATTTGAAAAATTTACCTATTAAAAAACTGTTATTTTCATAATTTAATTATTCATGAATCTGATGGACAATGATGATGGTAATAAATTTCTTTGCAGATCTTTAAGTTTGATGGTAAATAAAATCTAATGTTTTTTTAAATATTTCATCTTTGTAAAACCAGGAAAATTTAAAACTTTATAGAAGATTGTACAGTATATACTATATAATGTAAATATATATGACTTGCGGATAGCTAAACTATATGCAATAAAAGAGATAAGATGTTCTACAGGTTTACTTAACTTAGATTTAAATTAACAAAAGCCCATTAACATTTAACATTGTAAAGTGACTGTGCTAAAATGTTTCTGTACATACAACAAGCAATATGATTATAAAAGAAATCACGAAATTAAAAAAAAAAAGGTATAAAACATAAAAATTGTAACAAATCTTACTAAAACAAAAAATCTTACTTCATTTCTTATACAAATATTATACAGTAAACTATAATTGCATTATTAAATCATTTTTAAAAATATGATTACCTATTTTTAATATCAATTTGCACTTTCTATTGTATTGCAAAAGGAAAGTTCAAGGCGTCCCTGGACGACATTGCTTTGATAGTGAATATTTTAATAGTCTAATTGATTCAAGTGTGAGAGTTCCCACCTGTCACTTAGCCTTCAATGGTTCACTGTACTAAAAATTATATTCCAAGGAATAGGTTTATTCTACCTTAATGCAAAGTAATTTATTATTTTAATGTTAAGATAAATTGACAAATTGTTACCCATAATAGGCAAGGGTCATAGATTCAAATATCAAATGCGAGTAATAATAATAGTTTTTTATAATACACATATTTTGCATAATTTAATGAACATGAAAATAATGAGGCCATGTTTGTTCAGTAGAGCACCACCAATGATTTCATTTCAATTATTAATATTTCCATGTAGTCACGTGCAGCATTGAGTGATTTTGAATCTGAGTTTTCCGTAATAGTAATTAACTTATTGGTAAGTGTAAAGCAAAGCTTGATCGGTCTTAGTATTTGAAGGGATAGAGTGGCTTGACTTATGGCAAATGGATGGTTGCAATATTTGAAGTACTGGAAAAGCCCACTCAATTTTCCCAAAAATTGCACTGAATTTAAAAATGTATAAATTATGTATGGGAATTATATCCACAATTTTAGTGGTTATAGACTGATGCAATCTCACTGCAACACAATGGTCTCTAAAAATATATTTAAAAACATAATAACACAATTAGGTTGAAGTAAAATAGCTGTGCATCTTAATATTTGAAGATTTTTAGAGTTAGAGATATAGATTAGCTCCCTTTTTTTTCACATTTCCTCACTCTAGGTCCCAAGTATTAAGGGAATAAAGAAAATTGAGCATGCAATTTGTCTCTAATTTTGATATTTAGGATATTGTGGCACACACACACACACACAGGCACAAATGAGCAACTGTAAACACAATGGTTATGGTTTTGATTCCCTTTTGAGGGAATGAAATTAATAATATTTTAATTTCGTAACTCTACTAACAAGGCAGAGCACAGATTTGAGTTTCACCAATCAGGATGCTATACCTCAACAATATGTGGAAAGTGGGCAACAGAAACGTCTTAATGAGACACAGAGAGTAAACAGTAAATTCCCCTTATTTGGCTAGTGTGAAGCTAAAAAATACCAAAAATTTATAAAAATTGTTAATAGTATAGTTGATGAACTGATATATAAATGTGTATGTTTAATTTTAATGTTGTACAAATATAGAGTAAAACAAGAAATATAATCACTTTGGTTGTTTACATAAAAGCAATATCTTAAGGTTATAGTAAAATGCCTATGGTTGTAATAAATATTACTGCCAATCAACAAATAGCACATATTTCACAATAGTAAAAGAATTATGACATTTTATTTAATGCTTTGGCTCTTCACTGATAGTTTTTATATTTATGAAACTTAATTATTTAAGATAAAAGGGATATCATGTAAAATTACATTACAATATGTGGTTTTGAAAATGTTTATTTTGGTAATCCGGTTTAATTATGTTTTTATAAATTCTGTACAAAAGCTTATTAAATCGATGTCTTAGCATTTACCCGGTTACAACAGGTTGGTGGCTATATTTTGGTCAACTATAAATAGACGTATCGTACTGTGACATCGACATGAATATAAACTTTTAGGCGAACTTTATGAAAATGATATGATTACGTATACCATTTTTAAGTACATTGATTTCGTTTATATTTAAAAGTGAAAGTAAAGGCAAAACTTGACAAGTATGTTTATCATAAACAATTTAATAATAGTTTCTATAGTAATATAATACTTACGCTTATAAATACAACACTAAAGAGATATATATACAAAAGTTCGATTTGCTTCTATTAATATTTATTTGTATTCAACTGTAGTAAACTTAAACCACAACCACAAATCCACAATTTGCACAAACTGACAACGTTTGACAGATGAATCACAGATATTTATATATGTAGTAATATAAAATAAGTTTCGTTGTACATGACAATGGTGAAGTAAAACATCCTCAAATGGCACGCCTAAAAGCTATGAGCAAATTAATAATAAAGCCAGCAAAAAAGGTAAAAATTATTCATAATATTTTCACAACGATTATAAAATAATTAGATTTTTACTTCATTGAAGTGGTGCATTAAATTTTAAATATATTTATAATAACTCGATGGATGAAAAGGATGTTTGGTATCTTATTTAAAATATACTGACTTCATTAATAACGGTACGATTAAAAAAAAATTTGAACAAAAAAAATCTTAAAACATTGGTTTTAAGATTTTTTACATATATAATTCAATGTTATGAATTTATAATCTTCAAAATCAAATTCCTAAAAACCTGAAACTTGGAAAGTACAAACGTCATTTTTCACTTCTTTGCTCCATGTCAAATGTTCGAACAACTTTACTAAAATTAGAAATTGTTTACGCGTAAACAATTGAGTTAAAAATATTTTAATTAATAATATAATAATGAATATCTCTATAGAAAAGAAAAGATCGGATTGTTCTGCATTGCCAAAAGGTTGGCAAAGAGAAGAAATAATAAGAAAATCTGGATTGTCTGCAGGCAAAGTTGATGTTTATTACTATAGGTAATAATTGACATTTTTAAACATAACACTCTAAAGATTGCAGATATTAATAAATAAAAATAAAAAAGATAATTTACACTGTTATACTTTGTTAAGTAATAATTAACCATAATGTCTTATTGATCTTTTACCTGTATTAAGATTAAAATTGCGTATATGGACTGTTATAGACAGTAATACTAAATCAAAAAAAGTTACTAATAAAAAATTAGTAACAATTTAAAAAAAACCACTATTCTAATATTTTTATTCATATAACTTAAAAACGTCATAAATCACTAAAAAACAAAATAAATTAATGTATATTTAGCTATTGTTGCAAACAATCAATATTCTGAAACTTCATTACTACTTATTTTTAACCTACTAACTTTCCATAGCTGAGTGGTTTGTCTTGACAATAAATTTTCTACAGTCCAACAGGTAAAAAGTTTCGCAGTAAACCCGAGCTAGTGCGTTATCTTGGTGATAGTGTGGACTTGTCGTGTTTTGACTATCAACAAGGTCAAATTAACACAATGCTCCTGTGCAAGGCCAAGAAAGCTCGAGCTCAATTTGATTACAGGTTCCCCCTTAGTGCCATATCTCACTTGTGTTGTGTTCATTAGTGCAGTCCCGCTTTGTGTTACATTTTTACATGCTCTATCCAACAGCTTGTATCTGCGTACTCTACATTTAAACTTCTATTTTAATTACCACAATTTAGGCCACAACTTCAAATGGAAGTTACAAAAATATATAGATTACATACAGTTCCACCTTGTAAAGCTTTTTGTTATTACCACTCTTATGTAGTTAGCTAGTTATTTTACTATTAACATCAACACAATGCTTTTTTTCATGCAAGCTTCAATTATAATTTTAGCCAAACAATTGTTATATCATTAAAATTTTTAAAGGCACAAAAAATCTATTACATTTTATATTGTGATTAATATTATTTCTTTATTGTTATTCAAAATCTGTTTACAGTTAAATTTATTATTTAAAAAAGAATATATATTTAATCAATGATTAATTTCAATAGTAATATTTGCTTTTATAATTAATAATGATTTAAGGGATCATCCAGTATTTCATTATTTATAAAATGTTAATAACAAAGCCAAGTTACATACTAGCATGACTAATTTTGCATGTTAATTCATGTTTTATTGTGTATACTTGATGCTTGTAGAAATACTCTAGGTATTTGGTTTTCGTGTATATGTTTTGTGTGTGTTAAATAAGACAAACCAAACTATTATATGTCTTTTTACAAATATACCTATATATAAATTAAAGTTACATTTAATATTGATAGTGTAATGATATACAGTAGAAACTCGATTAATTATTGTTCTTAAACCAACAGAAAAAAGAATATCTATATAGTTATTCAAATATACAACTACAATGTTTAAATGAAGTAACACTACATTTGTATATCTTTTTAAAAATATTTATTATAATTAGTACTGTAGCTCAAAACTGGTTGTTTAATGAAATATCCCATTTCTAAACATACATGTATAGTAGGGCCAGCAAATTGTAGCCGCTATGAAGTTTTGCACAACATGCATTCAGAAAGAAAATAATCAAAAGTTAAAAAATCCTAAAATCAAATCTGCACAGTCATCTACAGCTAACTTTAATGAGGCAGCAACAAACAGTTGACCATACCATATGTATAAATTTATTCCATGTCCATATATCAAAAGTCATATAATCAAGTCTCTATTGTGTATATCACTATTAAATATTTATGATATGTATGTATATGTATATTATTTACAAATTTTATAAATTAATATTTTTATGTCACAGGGGTGTTCGTTCAGACACTTCACTTGTGCCCCCGATAAGACAAACTGCCTCTATATTTAAGCAACCTGTCACTGTTTACAAGACTCAAGAAAGTAAAGTAAAAACTGACCTCAAACAAGGCACACAAGAAAAGCCGAAACAACTCTTTTGGGAAAAACGTCTAGAAGTAAAATACACTACATTTTCTATTATTAGCATATTTCATATCACACAGTCAAGGCCAATGTGAAATTGTTGTTGTTGCTGTACTTAAGCAAATGATTATATTTAAATCAATTTCATGTTGCCTCTCTGATGGAAAAAATGTGGCATTGAGTTCTACCACTCAACACATGTCTTTAGTACAACACTGATTTTTATATTAATAACTATTAATTTGCTTGAAAGTGTAATAAAACTTTTACTATTTACCTAATTTATTGTTGGTAAAAATTTACCTTTATATTTATTTAAATTGTATAAGTAACAATTCTGTCATTTCAATAATTTTGGAAACTGTTTTCAGGGACTGACTGCTTGTGATTCTAATGGAGTAGTTGGAACAACATCACTACCAAAATACATCAAACCTCTGGGACCATATACTTCGGATGCTACAACAATACAGTCCTTAGCTACAGCTTTACATGTTTCATCCCAACCCATAACAGGTAATTAGTGGTGGAATGCACCTACCTTATACAAACTCAACTGTCCACATGCTTTATTACTCTTACATAAATATTTCTTTAAGTTGTAAAACATTACAAGGTTTATTTATTTATTTATACTGTGGAAATGAAAACAATTTGAATATAATCTTTTTCCGTACTTCCGTACTCACTCCGTATATAGCAAGATAGGCACAGGAAATCCAAAGACCAATCCAACTATCACATTTACTATCAAATGCTGTGACATTGGCCGCTACAACTTTATAAATATTTTTTGTCATCGAAAAAAAACTAAACCATATTCACAGGTCAAACCGGCTCAAAACAAACAATAATGGAGAGCCCGGGAGTTTTTTTAAATCCGGACCAGCCATTGATAGCTGCGGTGACCATAACAAAGGATGACCTGCGTCGGCAAGAGGAGCGTGTGAAGCGCGCGCGTTTGAGGCTCCATGAGGCCCTAGCGGCCGCATAGGGGTGCGCTGGCGGGGTCACCTCCGCCGCGACACAGGAAGAGCCTGTCGAACTGATGCTCCCAGATTCTACTGCTGATTCTCCTAAGCCCTCTAATTCTGAATGTATTGCTGATAGTACTAATTAGGTTTTTTAGATTAGGTGCCAAAGAATTAAAAGTATTTTTTCTTTTGTTCTTTTAACTGTCATCAGTGGATAATGACAATAATAAGTTTGACTGGATTATACATGTCATTTCGATTTTAGAGGCGATTGTCTCAACTTTTTTTTATCAGCTTCACGCTGTATCCCGCACACGGCAGGGGTAGGCAGAGGGAACCTAGTGTTAAGACACTCCGTTCCCCACTTTGCGCCAAATTCTGGAGGCATTGCGTGCTGAGTGGCGGAGCTCAACGCTGCGCTTTGCCTCGACACCACAGCGAAGAAATGGAAATATATTATTATTTAATATGTTATTATTTAAATAAATATTTCATTTCCTCGAGTGGGGATCGAACCCACAATCAGTCGCGTTTACAGTCACACTTTGTGCCCCTGCAACCACGACCGGCCTCTTGTCTCAACTTGACCAATTACATTTAGACTCACGCAAAGGTGCCAAGCAAATCGGTAGCTTTTTAAAAGAATATTCATTTTTTTAGCTTTATGCTGTATTCTGTTCCCTACATTCAGTTCCGCACTCACCAAAATTATCGAGTGCCGAAACTTAACGCCGCGATTTGTCCAGAGCGAGTTAATAAAAATAATCCTTTTCACTGATTGTGATCGGAACCTACAACTATCGGGTTTAGAATTCGACGCTGTGTTACGACGGTCTGGATCTATATAGATATATATATTTAACTGCCATCATTTGTTGATGTTTGGCTGAATTCTTTATGATTCTTTGGGTTGTACAATCTAACATTCCAACCCATGGTCTTTAGCCTCACACAATGCGCTTTCATTTGTAGCGTGCCAATCTATAATTACAGCTGTTATTACATATGAAATTCAACAAAATAATTTATTGAATTTTATATTTAAAATAATAAAATAATAAAAAAATACGTATAAGACTAATTAAAATTTTTCTGCTTCAATTCACAAAATTCACTAATGTTCACAAATGTGGAAATAACAGTTATTTGTGAATTTTTGCAAATTTTTCATTAGATATATTTAAGTAATATAACACTAATATTAAGATGATTTATAAGATAGCTTTTGTATATTTTCTAAATTTAATTAAATGTGCGAGTGAGATAGATATTAATAAATAGATTCTCTGAAATGATAAATTAAGTTTTGTATGTGATTGGCAAAAATAAATTAGACATTTCAAAAAAATTTTCAAATACCACCTAAATGCAACACTGATTAAATATGTAAATAAATGGTTTTATTTAATATTTTGCATAATTTTTCATACATCATCATCTATATACACGGTAATTCATCATACAAAATAAAAAAAACATTTGACTCCACTTATATAATATAATACATGCATGTTATATAAATGAAGTCCGAATAATATATAATAATGAGATTACAAAATTCAATATTCCTTTTTGTATTATTATTTAGGGTTTGAACCATCTTAAAAATAAGTGTGGTTTATGTAATAAAAGACCATTATTTTAAAACATATTATTTTTATTTCCTCTCAACACTTTTAAGCTAGTAAACTTTAAGGCAAAAATGTTAATAATATTAATGTGTTAGTTGTTAAAATTGAGTCACAACCGTAATACTAATGATAATTTGTAATTGTTACATATTGATAAAATGACAATATTAAGATATTCGGAATGGCTACAAGTAAAAATGTATTCTTTATCTGCAAGATGGACGGGCAGTGAATGTTTTACAGTGGAGACTCGAATTACCGGCACTCGATTATATGGATTCGGTGTTAATCGCACTATCAATCAGATAAATGTTACAGTTAGATATTTGAACGTGATAACGGGGCCGCCACTCTAAAAATTTTAAAACTACTAACAAAATAAATCCTGAAAATTAAAGAAAAAACCTTAGAATATATCTGTTAAATTCCAGTTCCTCTTTCCCCAGAAAGTACCTTTAGATAAGTCCCTGCATTTGATTGAAATATTTATTTAGCTTTACGTTGTATCTCGCATAGGTATAGCAAAGTAGGCAAAGGAAACCTAGAGTTAAGATACTATTTCCTTCTTTCCGCCCAATTTTCGAGGTGCAATGTCTCGAGAAGCAATTGCGTGGTGGAACTTAACGCCGCGCTTTGTCTTGTTACCAGAACGAGAATATTAAAATAATTAATTACCCTGTAGTAGGAATTGAAACCAACATAAAAACATGACAAATGTCTTATTTATCGTCCAAAATGTTTTATTTTAATTTATATATTTAAGATTTATTTTGCCAGTATTTTTAAACCCATCATACATTCAATTATCTGGATATTTGGTTATCTGAGTGCCCAACAATGATATGTCTGGCTAATCCGATTTCCACAGTATTTCTCTTACAATTACTGGAATAAATGATTTAACAACAATACTTACTAGTCATAAAAAAGCTAAGTCTAAATTTAAAACTTGCTGATAAAAATTCTTGTGAAATAAACATTGGTTAAAATTATCTAAGTAAATATAATATTATTATGACTAGATGTTTTTTTTTACCACTTTTTCGCTTACTGACAGTAAACATTCTTATATTTTAATATTTTTTGATAAAAAGTAAAGTAACTTACACTTATACTATAATTAAAAATTACAATGGTATTATTTGTAAAGGCCCCATGCATTATTAAATTTCAAGCAAAAAAATTACTTCTAAACTCACATAACTATTTAATTTCTGCTAATAACTAGATATCAGACTATATTTGTCAAAAGGGGACTATTTGTGCTGATTATTGTGCAGTCGTTAATAATAACATAAGTGTAGAAATTAAAAAGAAATTTAATGAATCTTACATTGCTTTAAACAATAGAATCTGAAATCACTTTGGAACAATCCATAAAGATGTATGATATGTTAGTTTTTACCTTAGATAATTCATAATATAACAGATGTTTATATTACATCTAAGGTTTAACATTTATAAATTATGTCATGTATGATAAATTTTGATATGTTATGAGATCATTAAAATTTTCAAGTTAATTTGATATAATATTAAGTCCATGGATAAAAATTCGAAAACAGAACTGTACCAATGATCAAATAACTAAGAAAATAACATTGAATTAATTGTGATTGATAATCAGGCATTCTCCTGGTAATAATGAAAGTTCTCCACTTACTGTACATATTGTCCACACCCTCTAAATTTGCTATAGACAAGTGATGAGAGGGTATTCTTTTCCCAACGCCAATGCGTCGAAAATGTTCATTTATAGTGTTTTGATCAGATGTTGGAGTTGGACCTACATTCATTTTACTTGAACAAATCCAGTACAGCACAGGGCTAGCAGAAGCTAAAAGTCTTGTGGAAACTTGAATATGAACAAATAAAATGCAAAAACATGTTAAGGAAACTATATGAACAATGTAAACAAAAAAAATTGGATCATTGGCCCCAAAACCTTTGGAATATTGCTTATGCCTATATACTACTTTATTTGCATATCCAAAAGTGAATACATTGTCCTTAAGTCCAAGCCTTAAGCACAATCTGAAATTATTTTTTATATATACTAAACAATGATACAACAATATAAGAATAATAGGGGAACCTATCATAAAGTTGGGAATTTGTTTAACCTTATAATAGTTTAAAAATCCCACTTCCCAGTAATGTTTTTGTACGTAAGAGTATGATAGAGGTAATGAACTATTACACCAAGGGCTCTCGGCAGATCCTGGTAGTAAAAATTCTGTATTAGATAAGAAATCTGGCAAGTTATGGTCACTATGAGTACAGAACTTAAAATAATTATAGGTTTGAAGCAAAACATATGGTATGACAGCAATAATCAATGTTAGACATAATGCTATACAAGATGTAAATAATGGTAAAAATAAAAATGGCATTATAATTTTATTTTTTAAAGTTTTAAATTTATATATAATTTCTGGCAAAGTTCTTTCAATTACATTTTTATAGCTGGTGTATAGTATAAATCCCAAATTAATAATGCCATTTGAACGACTTATCATAGACAAACCTGCAGGCAATGCACTAGTAATATCTATATTTGCAAATCTTAAAGTTTCATTTTCTGTACATTTTAACATTGTATAAAATGACATTAATGCAAAAAGTGATTCTGAATATGGAGCAGAAAAAAATATACTTGCTGGATTTACACAGTATAAAATTACTGATTTATATGCTTTGCATTCACTTCTAAGAATTCTTATGCTTAACTTGTGAAGTACATCTGCAGATTTAATAAATACAATTAAATTTACAATAGTAGCAGAAATCAATAAAGTACTATGAAAATTCAAAAATGTACCCAATATACTATTTAATATATATGCGACATATCTTACAATTAACGGGAACAGTGGAAAAAATGCCAAACAATTTTCATATGTGTATCCATATTGAGCTATATGCATAAAATACTGTGAATCCCATCGAGTTAGACCGCCTAAGATGGTACCAATAACAACGTCACCTTTGTTTTTACGCAATTGTGGATCTTCAGGGCTCAGAAAAACATTTGCATCATGATCAGGTATAATAATATTGGAAGCAGCTTGTAGAAACAATATGAAGATTCTGGTACTAAATGCAAACCACAAGATTTTCTGCCTCGGAGTGTACATTGTAACCTATAAAGCAATAAGTAATATATAATATTATTTTTGTAACATTAAAGAATTTTATGTTATTGATCGAAAGTAACCTCAAAAAATGGTTTCTTATATTTAAGAATTGTTGAGTTAATTTCTTAATAGATTTTATGATACATTATAATAAGGAGCACTTAGTTTTACATTAATGAAATACGGATTGTTTTAATGATTACATTTTTTATATAAATTTTTGTCAAATATTTTTTGACAATGCAGTAAAATATAAATAGCACAGAATGTACACAGAACAGAGAACACAGATACCCAAAGGTTGTCATTCTTAAATATTCGGTCTTCTTAAATATTAATTCGAATACCCCAAATCCAGTCTAAATAGAAATCATATTTATAATTTAAAATATATTATGAATATAAAATAACTTCCAAGTGCTAACTCATACCTCAATATAAATGGCTTTTTTATTAACAATAGAAAACATTGATGAAAATTAACTTAGTCTAAAAATGTATCTATTGACCCCTTTTTATAGTATTTTCAAAATACTATTAGATTTATAATTAGTATTTAAAATTGTGTAAAATGTAATATTTACCAGTTGAACATTTCTAGTATTAAAATAAATATTTCTACTGTTGAAAATATTTTCCATGTTTTCCTTGAATATATTTTCTACTGTTCAATTGAATTTGTACTAACTACACTAGTCTAATTTTCTAATTTAAACATTTAACGTTTTTTATTATTTCCGGTATAATTAGAAATTTTAATATGCGAAATGAAACAATTGTGTAAGCATTTTCAAACTTTATTGATACATAATTAATATTTTGTATTAATATTATACTATAATTATAATCCTTGAAATTTAACGAAAACCTTAACAAAAATTAGCGGCAATGGCCGTATTTTGTTTTTACAACTTAAAATTTGCTACATACTTAGTAGAATGAAGCGTTAAGCTCAATTCTTAATTGCTTCCACCTTAAAAATACAAAATAACTGTACAATCAGCTAATACCGTACCAGACAATTTGAACCCATTCACTAGAAATAAATCGAATGTTCCTAGCCCATTTATAACAAAGTTAGAAAACATCATTGCCGTTAAAAAGACACACAAAAGCAATTTAAACCTGACAATATAATTTAGAGATGATTATTCTCATAAATAAATTACGTAATATTTTAACAACTTAAAATAATAATTTTACAATGATATCCTGTATGTCATTTCTGTCTAATGGTAAAACAGCATTAGTTTATTATAAAATAAAAAAAAAATCAATTTCATTAGCACTCTGTAATTTTTATTGCCAGGATTACCTTAAACACTCATTTTAAAGCAAATTATTTACATAAACCTATATCATTTACCTAACTTTATGATAACTAAATATAGGAGTTTTTATAATATTGTTGGATAGGGAAATAATGGAAATAAAAAAAAAAACAAATATATAAAATAAAGTAAACAAGCAAAACGTAATGTTTACAAAATAATCTTAGTCCAACATGTTATGACTGGTTTATTTCTAAACAGAAACAAACTATTTTACCTAGAGTAAGAAGGAATGAATTAAAATTTCGCTTGAGACATCACCTATCAAATGTTTTTATGACATGTTTGTCTCGTGAACAATCGTCGTCAATGTAACACACAGACTTGCACCAAATTATAGCACAAACATTTTGACTGTGAAGACAAAAGTATTAAAAAAATAGTGTATTGAGAAATTTTAAGAAAGAAATAAATAAATAGTATTCTGTGTTTACGTGGTAAATCATAGTAATTTACAATAGATATATGTGAGATGGTGTAGCAAGTCTGAGTGGGAACGGTGGCACCCGCACTGGTGTTAGCTCATAGATAACTGACCGAGTGCCAGTAGCCTTTCAACCGCCGCATTCACATCACCAAATGTTGCGATCAGAGCTGGAATAAAATAACGATTCATTTATTAGTTTTTTTTAATATTTATTATAATTTAATTAAGCTTCACGGCGTATCCCGCATTTAGTAGGGTAGTAGGAACTCAGTGTTCTTAGCATTCTATTTCCCACATTCCTACCAATTTTCGAGATAGAACTATCAAGTCCATGGTTTTTATTCGTACCAGAGCGAGAAAATGTAGCTAGCTGACTTATTCCACCGATTGGAAATCGATCCCACGAACGTCGCGTTTTCAGGCAGACGGTGTGCCGTTGCCCACGACGGCCACAATATAAGGCGTTTTTGATAACTAATACTCTCTGGCCCACTTAAAATACTTTTTTTATATTGACATTCAACATTACATAGAACTAGAATAACTATATATATGGATATATCTTAGAATATCTGTATTGGAGATTGAAGAGCTAGATTTATAGAAATCTAAGTTATCCATTTCAAGTAAAATACTTTTTTTTTCTTTCCAAAATCTGTACTGCTTTAGTTAACACTCCAAATTAATTTATTTTATGAATACTACAAAAAAAAGTGTTCTTGTCTGTTACTAAATGATTCTCGCTTACCTTACCTAGACCAGGAAATATGATAATTTCCTTTCAATAAATATCAAAATTGAAATACTAAATACAATACCTTGCAAATTGGCTTCCCTATTAAGGAAACCCATTGCAGCCAGTTGTTCAAGTTGTTGTGAGTAGCGTTGTTCTGGAGGCTGCTGAGTGTTAGTTTGATTGTTTGACATTGCGGATACCATTCGTTGCATAAACTATAAAACAACAAAATAAGGTTTTAGATATTAAAATGAATGTGGCTGTCATGGTACAGTGTCTGACTGTTAATGTTGACGGTTGTGGGTTTGATCCTAGTCTGGGGAATTTATTTCCTTACTGTAGAAGACAAAGTGGAAGAAT